>WBNO01001118.1:42443-200914 GCA_013400575.1 Peucedramus taeniatus | reverse complement strand
CCTCGGCCCCCGAGCGGGGCCGGGGCCACAGAAGGTGCTGCCATTGCCCAGGGCGGGCGGGGAGCCAGCCCGACCTCCACCCGGGCCGGCACCGACGGCTCGGCGCGATGGTGGGGCCCGGTCGAGAGGGCCAGCAGGCCCGCGAGGAGCTCCCCTCTGCAGCCCCGGTACCAGCGGGAAGAGCTTCCACGCAGGGCTGTCTTCCCTCCCCCATGACTGTTTCAGCTGAAGCCGCATCAGAAGATGCCAGCTGTATTAAGCGTCTCAAGACCCACATGTTTAGCAGCCACGCAGCCGGAGAAGGCAACATTTCAGACAATACCTCTCTTTCAATGAAGTGCGCTTTGACATAGAACAAAAGGTGACTAGCAAGGTGCCAGAAAGCCTCCAGATCTGGTCTGACTTCTGCAAGCACCCTTGTGCAGTTCACATTCTCAGTAATGGTCAATTCCTTGTCCACTGCCTGATGTTAAAATCCAGTAACAGCTGCCACAAACACACCCTGGAGAACACATCGCTCCTGTACAGCAGAGGCCATGTTTCATGCAGCCCTACTGCCTCCTGCACAGAAGGTGCTAAAGCTGCCTGCTTTCACTGCTCTGACTAGAAGCATATCCCGAGTAGACCAAATCATGATATTTTTTACTGAAACCGCTTCAAGCTTTTTCCAAATGGCACTTGATCATGTGCAGGCAGCTGATATGCTACCTTCTGCCAACAAGGACTGCTGCTACAGCTTTCAACACTGCTGGTGCTGGTACCTGATGAAACTTTTAGGTAAACCCTGGGCAATTCCACATGCTGCAGTATAATCACCAGTACTGCACGGCTCTCCCGCAAATGGTGTCTGCTCAAAGAGCAGTGAAACGTACCATGAGTCCTGCTTGCCCCTGGAGCCTGTCCACAAATTGGATTACATCTTGCACTGCTGCTAATTCTTTTGGTGGAAGGGTAGAATCTTGGGTCAGTTGATTTGGAAGTCCTGAAGTTCCAATTACCTGTGTCTGGAAAACAAACACCAGAATACTTTGAATTATCTGTTGTCTGCTTCCATCCGAGAGGAGTGGGCAGCGATTGCAGAAGACAGAGTAACATTAAAAAAATATTCTGCATTCACTTTCAGAGCATAAATAAATTTGAGGTGGTCAGAGCTGGGCTTACAGACCTTGCCCGCTGAATAAAACCAGGTCTTGTTCTTTGTGATTAAGTACTGGGCTAGGGCAGGCCTGGGAGCACACAGGGTATGGACACAAAAGGCTCCCAGGTTTTTCGCCAGCATCAAGTCAAAGGGTCTCAAGCTGGATGGAAGCTGTTCCTAGAGAGCAGCCTGAGAAGGAAAGCGAGTGAAAGTGGACAAGGGAAGCACAGGTTGCTCCCCAGGACCCATGGGGAGACTGTGAGCATTCCTGGAGCACACAGGCAGGGGGCACAGGCTTTGGGCATGGTCTCTCCAGAATCTGCAGAGGGCAGCAAGGTGGTCCTTCCCTGATGCAAGTTTGGTGGATTAGAGCTGCAATTTCCTGCAAAGTCTCTCCCTTTACTTTTTGCTAATTGGCAGCCTCCAAACACAAGTGAGAATTATGTGATCTGTGGAAAGCAAGCTGCCTGTTAGCCTGAGAGAAAGCTTATCCCTCCCTCCTCAGATCGGGGCTTTAGCAGGCTGACCAGGCAATGTGTGTTGGGAAACTTGCCCGGCTAATAAAAAAAAGAACTTCATTCCCCAAAGCTGCCAGACCACTGCCTTTCACCAGTGCTGGGAAGAATTGGACTACTTGCCACAGTAAGGATTATTCACATGAGTGTTTTGCAGGACTGGTTGTAGTATTGCAGCTACTTGAAGTTATCAGAGAGTGTAGAGTGGGTTTTTTCTCTTTTATCTGCTAAAGGCTGCTGGTATTTTGTACACCTGCCTTTGTTACACAGTTGTCATTTAGTACATCCTTTTCCCTATTTTCTAAATCTAAACAAATTTTCAATTTACTTAGAAGAGAAAGAAGGAAACATTGAAGGCTACAATAAGAGCTTTTGTTTTCAAAATAAATTGTGAGGGAGGGGCAATCACAGGAGTAAGCCCAAATGCTTAGAACATCTGAATTAATGGAGAAGAAAAATTAATTTTATGTTGTTTCACAACATCTCTCTCATAAATCACCAGCAATTAGAACCAGCTAAAGGAGGACAAATTCATAGCACGTTTGTAGAGGCCACAATCTAGGAGCACCTACACAAGGAAAAATACAAAGCTGCTTTGCTCTAGCAAAAAGAGAGACTGCCCACAAACAGAAAGCACCACGAGCAAAGAAAATAGGTGACAGTTCATTTGAGATTTATGGATGAATGGATGAAAACCATCACGACTTTTGTCCAAAACTCCCTCTTTGTGAACCTGTTCTGCTAAGACATTTCCTGGGCATAGAAAAGGTCTTCCTCGTTCTTCAGTCTATTTCTAGCTTCCAATCCCTACCAAGATGGTTCATTAACTTTGATCACTAAGCTTGTTTCAACAAGTGAGATGGCATTAGCAGCAAAGACAGGTATGCTGAGAAACCTGAGGATAAATGTTTAGTTAGATGAAAGAGGGCTTTAGAAATTGCTGCAGATATTACCTGCAACAGATCCTACCAGAAGTATCAGTAATGGAACAAAAAGAGACAACTATCACCAAAAATCCCCTACTAACTTAAGCTATTTTCATGTAGATACAGTGATTAATAATTTTAAAAATTCGAATTTAAAAAGTCACATAAATCTTATGTGATTCTGGAGTATAGGAGGTATAAAGGTCATCTGGACACTTTTTCAGTGGCAGAGTGAGTGGCAAAAGAGCTGTAATACACACAGAAAGCAATTCTTGGGCAGGACAGGCACGAGGTAGAGAGCACACAAATATGTGCAACAAAACCACAGCTCACACAAGAACAGCACCCCAGCATTCCGTTCACTGCCTACCCATGGGCAAGCCTGCTTTGAACCTGAGTCACTAAGGGTCTTCACACACATAACCAATCCTCCAAAAAGAATGCCAAAGTACGTTCCTGACACAGGCGTTACATGAAACCATAGAATATCTGAAGTTGGAAGGGACCCATAAGGATCACCATAAGGAGTCCAACTCCCTGCTCCTCACAGGGACCAACACTAAATCCTGTGACTAAGGATTAAACAACACACTTGTCCAGACTTGAACAACAGTCCACGTTCTGGGGTCTGGCCTACCCCTGGCCACACCACACACATGTCAAAGGGGGCTGTCCAGCCTTCCTGGGGAGCTTTGTTAGCTCCAGTCTAGCAGTTGTACAGAACACGTGGATGCAGAGATCAATAACCATGATGGCAAGGCTTGAATAGCATGGCAGAGTTACAGCTGTTCCTCCTCTACAACAAGTTGCTAAGAGTAAGGCACTTTCCCTTCCACTGGACACATCCCTGCGGTTTTGATGTCTTTGCAGGAAAAAATAAATTTAAAAATTCATAGATTGAAGACATTCAGAAGAGCCAGTATCAGAGTCAAGCAAGGCACAGGACACTGAGCCAGGTCTTCAGTACAGTTCTGATGTCATTATGCTTATATACCAATATTCAAAGAAGAGTTTAAAATATATACATCTATTCTTTGTGACTGCATTCTGCAGCATATCTTTTAATGGTTCAAAAAACTTTAGTTAATTAAATTTTACAGTAGGACAAGAAACTGCTTCCACTGGAAACACATACAGCAACCTCCTCAAAATTATGCAACCCATTAAGCTTCAGCAAAAACAGGCAGACTGGTAAACTACAGGTATGGAACCTGAATATTTGGCAGTAATTAAATTAAACACTACCTGAACAGCATTCTCTCCTATCCTAGATGAAAACAAAACAAAAAATAATAGGAAATAAATACGACAACTGTGCTGGAGGCACTTAGACTGGATGCAGCTTCAGTGGACCCTTTCCCACAACCTTTATCTCTAAGCAAAGTGGAAAGCTCATCAAACAGTTGCTGGAATTTGCACTCACAGACATAATTTTGTTTGTTTTAAAGACTGAGGAGCATTTGTTAACCAGCTAGCACAGCACAGATTCAGTGGAATCTACTTCTTCCTGCTGTAAACTCATCGTGTAAACTATGAGCTGCTTTTCATTGTTTGTTAAGCCTCTATTTCCACTCTCCTCTCTGCCATTTGGATTCATTGCTTATTGGATTTTCTGTTTCTGAAAGAAAGTGGAGAAGCACACAACACACAAAGTAAAGAATCCTTTGTGCTTATCTGTACAGCACAATGTCCACAATCAGCACCTCATGATAGAGAGTAGCACAGGTCAGTTTTTAAAAATTCAAGACTTTTTGTGAGTGAATTAAAGTAAAAGGCCCAGAGATATCCACCTCTCTCAGCAAGCTGGCTTCGCTGCTGTTTTCTTGCAGATAGTTAAAAAACTATTGAATATTTTCCTTTAGCCAGATGAAGACTTCTCTCCCTTTCCATACACTTGCAGATAACTTCTTCCTCCCACAAAGGTAAGCTAATTGAATTAGAGGAGCAACACAGCCTGCCCATATTCTCTGGAGAGTTGAAGGGAAACAGGGAAGAGAAAAAATCTGATCCAGAGGTACATTTTTGTTCTCAAGAAAATGGAAGATGTTTTTAGTGAAGATCAGTAAATGAGATGCCATTTCTGAAACCTAGGATCACTTCAGTCCAAAGTGGGTGTGGTTGATTTCTAATTAGCTCTTGCTTCAGTACTACCTTCTTCACTGTGTTTTTACTCAAGAGCTGTTTCCTCAAATACCACATTTATTACAGAATTCATCCATAATATCAGTCTGATAACTCACACTTGTGCAAAGAGACTTGCCTCTCTAGAAGTAATAATAGGTTAAAAGCAGGTTAAAGCAAGGAGAAAAAAATAGCTTGTCTGTGATAAAAAAAAATATTCCTATTGTCTAGATGATAATTTTGTACATGCCTTCATACATCTCTGTCATTCTCCCAATGAATTTCCACCAGTAACCTCACCATTTCCAACAGCACAACTTCCAAAAGGTGAGGAAGTTATTGTACAAACTGCCTGCCCCTTCCCACTCCCTCCCAGCCCAGCCACCTCTCCAGCATTCTGGACAGGTGGTGCAAAGCTCTCCCAGCTTTCCCATTGCAACAGCAAGGAGCTGCACTGTACCCATTCTGATTTGCCTTCTTTTTCTCCAGGTCACAGAACTTGATCTTCTAGCTTAGAAACACAAAAATTACCTTCATTGTACATGTAACAAAAAAAAAATTACACAACCCATCAGTATAATCAAGCAGCCCAAATACACAACAGAGACATTACAGCTTAGATGAGCATTAAAATTTAATTATGCCAAAAATTCAAAAGCGAAAGTAGTAATTTTATTAAAAATGGTCAGGTTTTACATAATTTGAAGCCTCATTTGATTTTTTTAAACACTGTATCTAGTAAAATATTTTTATTTCAAGGAATATGGAAAGCTGTCTACTGCATGCAAAGGTCAACTTGTATCAAAGAAAACATATATTCTGCTGCCTGCTTTAACTCTTTGAGAGCTTCAAGCTCCACAACAGAACAGCTTGTGTCTTTTATAATAGCAAGTCCAAAATTTTATATATTTTATACAGACTAGAAAGATTACTATGAAGCTTCAAGTATTATGCTGAAAAAAGAATCCTTGAAAGAGGAATTTCATAGTGAATATATTCCAGCGTGTTAATGGAACAAAGGTATAGTAAGACAGAAGAAATCTATTTTTCTCTGTGTTTGGAAATGAGAGGGAAGAGGGCAGAACTATTTAGCTTTCACAACTGACAGTTCTAATACTGTAGAAACAAATTTGGTTGTTGTTAGAGTTGTCTTCATGTTCTATAAAGCACTGAAACCCAAAATATTGGGTTGAATTTTTCAGCTTTGTTTCATCTGATGAAAAATAAGTACCTTATAACCAAACAAAATATTTAATTAGACTTGAAATTAAAAGGTGTGGTTTGTGCCTTGATTTTTTATCATGTTCATAAAAATGATGTTGAGATGTGTTTCAAAGTAAAACAATCCTTTCTGTAAAAAAAACCAAACAAAACCAACAAAACCCAAAATAAATTCCTGAAGCACATTTAAAAATTAACATCAAGGTCTTGCATATTTTCCAATTTCTTCTTCAATTGAATAAATCGATCAGAAATTAGAGTTCATTAAATTGACCCAACCATGGATTTTTCTAGCTGAAAAAGTCACTCCATTTGGGAACAGCTCTGGAGAGCTCTGTGGTTCCTTTGTACAGGGAACATGGGGATCCTTACACATTATCAGGTGCACCAGTTGCTCAGGAATAGCCACAAGAGAGACTCTCAGTATCTGAAACTTGGAGCCTCAGCCATCCTCAAATCAGATTTCAGCCTAAGCAATGAAGAATCCCAGCTCTCTATTTCTGAATCTCTCCAGGCCTGTGATGCAGCCCTAACTGAGACTGCTAATGCATCTCTCCCCTTTTCCTTTTTGAAAGATTCATAATTTTTCTTTAAAAGAAAGTCATTATCTAAAAGCAAAAACGGGCTATGTAAAATATCCTCACAAATGTATTTGCACACACTATATGCTCTCATTTAGAAAAAAATTGCCTTACAGGTTTCATGTAAAAATAGAAAGCTCTTTCCTACACAAAGTTTGTTTTAGTAGTTGAGGTTTGAATCTTGTGACTGGGAGACTTCATGATAACCCACACAGTTATTTTGAAATTTAAAGCAAAAGTAAAACCTGCTGTACTCCATAGATTCTTAGCGTACTCTTCCATTTCAGCTTGTCACTTAGAGTAAATTTTTAATTACATTTCTTTCTCTCTTTACTACTTTCCATAATATGTAGGATTCTTTCATAATTTCTCATGGCAATCCTTGTTGCTATTGTAGAGATTTAACCACCATTTGAAAATGACATAAAGCAGAAACTCAGGCAAAACTACCAAAGACTTAAAAAAAAAAAAAAAAAAAAAATTATGGAAGTAAAATCCTAGGTGGCGAATAACTAACATGAAAATCAGCTTGCTTACAGAAAGGATATGTATATATTTTAATACTTTATATATTTTAATATTTTATATATGTTTAATTTTTTTCCATATGCTTCATGGCAATGTCACCCTATGGACATAGGGACAAAGTCCACAGGGCTTTTCCCAGATTTTTTTTTTTGCAGTTTCCACCATGTTTCATCCCTGCAGGCCTGCCACTACTCACCCAAAGTAACCAACACAGATTTCACAGTGTGCTTGTTGTCACCTTAGCATGTTGGCAATCATTTGCCTCCAGCTCAAGGAGAGAAGGAAATAATTAAATATTTACAGCACTAGCTTTTACACGAATACAATTTTTCTTTACATTTTCTATAACCTTTATAGTACACTGATATTTTCCTGGGACATGTACCAGTGAACACTACTGCTGTGCCTCCCCTCCACTGAGACCCAGAGCTTCACAAGTTCTTTATTGTGATTTTCAATTACCATAAGGAACCAAGAGATCAGAGAACAATTTTCAAAGGAACAAGTGGTTCACTTTAAAGTTCATTCCTAATGTTTGTGGCTTTTCATAAATCAATACAAGCAGGCAAGAACAACACAGCAGCTCTACTTTAGAATTTTGGATTGGCTGAATGTAAAACTGTACTACTAAAAAATGTTCTCTTTAAACTTTTTTTTCCCTAATGCTGTGAAATTTATCTGAGAAATTGTTTGAAATCAATTTGTTTAGACTCTGAGGGCCAAAAGATTTATATTTCTCACAAAAAACAAAAGCCAACCTGAAATACTTTATATCTAGTCATCACCTGTTTTCCACTGGGAATTTTAAGCTTTCCCTACTTTCTATCCACACCTCAAAAAATGCCAAAATCTAACAAAACCTGGAGAAAGTGGTTTAATGAATAAGGAACAATTAACAGGGCTTTTAATACCCTTTATGCCCCTCTGCATCAAGCAGATACAAGGCAAGCAGCAGCATGTGGTGATTGCCCAAAATGAATGCTATTAGCTGTTCTATCATTTCAGGTTGGCAAATCCAGGAGAGCAATTTCTTACTTCAGATTAAAAACCCCTTAATACTTTTCCACCTCAAAATCTTCCAGCTACGTGATGGGATCTGTGTCCTTTCATCTGGCATGCTGGGCCCCCGTCTGGTCAGCTCTGAGCTTATGTTCCAACACCAAAAAAAAAAATAAAAAATTTAGGAATGCCCTTTGCATCGGTGCAAAAGAGTAGAAGCTTCATGTGATATAAAGTTTACATTCCTTCTAATCTCATCTCATAACTCTATTCCATGGGGACATCTTTATCAAGGAATAGATTCTTGGCCTAGGATGCTGAAATTAAAAATTCCTTACTAATTAATTTTTAGTTGGCACAAATCAGAGTCTTTTTAAGTTCAGTAGGAACTGTAAGTCTATTCTCCTTGTTTAACCACTTATAATTAAAGATAAATAAATAGCTCAGCTCTGTTTTTTCCCCAGATGAACGTACTGATT
The DNA here is from genome assembly GCA_013400575.1 of Peucedramus taeniatus. Taxonomy (NCBI): domain Eukaryota; kingdom Metazoa; phylum Chordata; class Aves; order Passeriformes; family Fringillidae; genus Peucedramus; species Peucedramus taeniatus. The sequence goes on along the minus strand of WBNO01001118.1, from coordinate 192,406 downwards.
ACCACAGTAGGTTTTTCTGCAGAACTTCAGTCTCAGGATGTGAGATTTTTAAGAATCCAACTCTCCAAATGCTTTCCCTTGAGAGAGGCAGGGATGGGGGAGGTGAATAGTTCTGAAACAATCATAAAGACTTTCCAGCAATATTTTTTTAAAGCCCATAATTGTTTTTAATACTCAAAGATGGAATAGTTGTTTAAATGACCATGCTTTCATACAACCCCTTTATAAGCACATTTGTGCCCACTCTGGACTGCACACACAGACACAGGACAACCACACATTTAGACAAGACTTTCTGTAGCAGGTCATTAGAGTTATGTGCCCCTTTTGGCTACACACAATTAATAGAATGTACACCTCAGACTGCCTGGGCAAGCAGAACATCCAGAAAGCAAAAAACTCAGTGTCAATGGATTTCCACATATTTATACATGGAAAGATTGGGGGCTTGGAGAAGTAACACTTGGGAAAGCATAACAAATGAAGAGTAAAACGAATAAAATACTTTACATGATACATGTTTTGCTGAACTCAGACCTCATAAATATCAGGAATAGGGTCTTTAATATTCTGGGTTTGAAAATGGATTATTAAACCACAATATTTTTAAATTAGCAAAGCTTCCTCCTGACAAAAAAAAAAAAGGAAAAAACCCTAAAATATAAGGTCTGTCAGGTTTTTTTTCTTTTGAAATGCCCCTTCTTTGTGAAGTTTTGATCCAAGCTCATGAAACTGAGTGGTACCAGTGGTCACAAAATTACAATAAACTATTTTACTATTGGAAAACGAAGCTGTCTTTTTTGAGTGGTCACATGATAGCAATTCTGTTCCCTTGACAGCATCTGTGGGACTATCAAGAGGAGAGTTAGAAGTCATGACAACAACAAGCCTCTCTTGATGGCTGTGTTCACCCTGAAATCAATTTCCATACACTGTGTAATCAAACTGCTCACTGCATGGGCTTGGTGCTTTGGTTCCTGGACCATCAGCAAAGCAGAAGAAACAACACAGAGGTTCCAAACAAGCCCCTTGCTGAAAACATATGTGGAATGATTTCATGCATTCAGAATTGGCTCCAAGGAAGCCCAAGCTGAGTTACAGTACTTGTTTTGCCAGTACCAGGAAGCAAGACATCAAAATAACCACAAATAGTTAAACAATATCTCTCTGTTCTTGTCAGGCAGGTGACACAGATGCAGCAACCTGCTTGGGCCTCTGAGAGGTTAGACCAGGGAGCTGGCAAACCCAGGGATGTTCAGCACAGCCCTGCCACTGCACTTTCCCCCTCTGCCCTGTCCCTTTTGCTTTGCTCTGTTCCTGCTTTAGAAGAGCTGCCCAGGCACCAGAGCTGCAAACTCACAATGGGAATAGCTCCAGCTCTTCAAATCTCCATGCTCAGGGCTTCAAAAAGCAGGACCTGACTTACAGCTGGAGAATTCTGGGAGCCACCTCAGCACTGCCAAAGCCCAGGAGCTGTAGCAGTCTCCTGATAGAAGCCAGTCATATCAGAAATCATTAAACCATGATACCTGCCAGCTTTTTCACAATCCTCATTATTCCCCACATGTCTGACACTACAAAGTAGTAGTAGAATATATTTAAGCTTTTATCCAGGTGCTCCTTGGTTTGTGTCTGTCTTGAATTCACACTATGCCCACTTTCTAAAGTGCTTAAATGGTGGCAAAAAGACATTAAGGCAAATAGAAGAATGAACAAGGGTGTGCATGATTGAAATAAACTAATTTTTATATTTACCTGCATACATACAGAAACTTGACCATGGTATTCAGTAATCTGCACTTTGTGAAGCACTGTTGTCCACAAACAGAATTCAATAAATAGCTTTCTAGGTATTCATTAAATTTCTGGTGTAGATAAATAATGAAAAAGAGCCAGGTATTCATTAGTATGCAATACCTGAAAATATCTCTTATCCCTTTTGATGAATCTGACCCAAGGTCTCCCTGCTACTGGGGGAACTAATGTTGTAGCTAACGGAATACTGTGCTTTACCTATAAGAAAGCAGAAAGAACAAAATGAGTTACTTACTCAAATAAGCAAGCAATTTACCCCAGATTTGTAAAAAGCTACGGAAAAAATTCCTTTTAGGAAAAGAGTTCACAGCATGCCACTGGTCTAAAACATCCAAAGAGCATGCAAGCCTTCCAAGATGCAGAAGAGGTGTCAGCTCTTCGTGACTTAGTCAGCAACAAGTTGTCTGCCTAACCCATTAAGTCTGTTGTCTATGAACCCTCCCTGGCAACAGGGAAAGGGAAAGAGGCTCCTGCATAAAATCCACTTCATCATTTCAGAACTTCAGTCCTGACTCATCCCTGCCACAGACTTGCTTTTGGTTACAGAGAATTTGTTTTGTTTGATTTTAATTTCATTCTGAATTAGAGCAGCATTATTATTCGTGCCAGGAAGTAGAAGGGGTTAGTGTGCAGCTATTTAATATTTAAGCAAGATTGTGTTTAATGCTCTTAATTTTAGTGCCACTGCCTCTGCAGAATTCCAGATATTTCAGTGTTTGGTCACTGCTACTTTCTTTATCCCAGCAGGTTCCCAATGCAAGCAGTTCATACACTGCTATGCTGGCTCAGCCAAGCAAGACTAGGAGTTTTGTGTTTGTACTGCCTGTGTCTAACCAGAGCAGCAGCAATTGATGAACATTCTGAAAAGCAAAACCTCTAAATGCTCGAGAAAATAGCTAAAGCATTTGGCTCTCCAAAAAGAAGAAAAGATCAGATTGGTGTGCAGTGCACAAAGTGCTATGGGAGCCATTAATGGCAGAATGTTCTCCATGCACTGGAAGGACAAAGAGAATTAATACATTGCTGCAGTTGCCCCCAGGAAGCCCTGTTGATTCCTAAATGGGTCCACACTACCACTGGCTTTATTCACATGATTTACATTTGGTCATTTACTGGAATGTTTCTCACAGTTGTTCTAATTTATGGACCAAGAGCCACACTTCTAGACTCTTAAAAAAGATTAAAAGAAAAATTGGCAAGCTTTGCATTACCTCTCTTCCTGTTTTAACTCCAGAAAGGGCAATTTCTGGATGAACTAACTTGGGCACATCTCTATAGTTTCATTAGGAAGAAGGATGCTCAAGATACAGACTTTGAAGGGCAATTTCAAATCATGCCTGGAACTCAAGGGAGTCTAACAAAGTAGAGGGCTATGGGTGTACAGAATGATGGATGCTTCAATACTAAGTATAAAGTCTTCCTTGTTGTTTCTATATTAATGTTTTAACTCATTAGTGGGTTTAATTATGCTGCACAAGCTAAAAATGGAGCTTTCTCAACTTATTTCTCCATGTAAGTGATTTGGAAGCTTTTCATCTTTTCTGGTCGGGGTTTTTTATATGATGTGATAAAATAAACAAACACAAGCTAGAATAACAGTCATATATTAATCTGTGAGCATTCCCAGAGAGGAAAAATCATCTCCTGTTTCAAGTTTCTATGCACCATTAAAGAACCAGAAGAGACAAACTGCATTCTGCACTGGGAGTCTCTAAGGGGGAAATGGCAGGGGTTAGTCTTTATAAAGGGAGAGAGGGGTTACTGAACAACAAATAAATAGAAGCCTAAATGCCACTTCCTGGATTTTAGTAATCTTCATAAACCACTCATTTTACTACATTTTTCAGCTTTCAGTTTTATCCCTTCTCTCTGATAAAAGTACCTGCAGCCTCTTAGTTTGCATCCATCTCGCCTTTACTAAAGTGACACAGGAAAAGAGACTGTAGTCAATGACCTTATATCAACTGGGCTACATTATACATCTAGAGATACAAATGAGGTTTGATACTTAGTCAGGTTTTCAATCAAGGAGAGTTACACATCTTCATAAATATCACCGAGGTTTATGCAAGTCTACTAAAAACAGGGTTGTCCTGAAACTTGTTTTTCAAGGGAATGTCCTGAGTATTTCTTTTTCTGACAAAGTTAAATTATGTTTCGTTGAGTCAGAACATGGATTTTTCTACTGATTTGTCTGAATTTTTCTCAAAGGCAGTGGTACAATGCATGAAATGGGAACATGAGAATAAAGACTACTTGCAGAGGTCATATCAAGACAGAACATAACATAGTAATACTGAGAATGGTTATACTGGAGCACAACCTGAGAATTATTTTTGGATAGGGCTGATTGTCTGCACATCATGAAGCTCTAGTCCCTTTTCAGTAGAGGCTTCTATATCATTTTTGAAAATTAGGCTTAGAAAAAAAATTAAATCTTTTCAAAAGCACTCATGAGCTTTTGGAAGAGAATTCACAGAGAGGTTTCTTCACAATGACACTGAGCTTCACAACTCATAACTCACAGTCAAACAAGGCTTAAAAAATTCCCCAGGGCCCAGTTTGGTGCCCAGGGCTCCTCCTCAATGCAGAAGGAGGGTTAGGCAGAGATGAGGTTCACAAAGAGCAGCAGAGATGTCTTAAGGCTGCAGACACCAAGTGAGCAAATCCTCACTGCAGGGAGGCTGCTGCCCCCGCTCTCTCAACTTCCAATACAAAGGCTTTTTCTGCCATAAACTAGAGGGTACACCTGTCTTTTATAAAAAGCTGAAGGAAAAACTCTTTCTTTATCTAATAGCTCAGCAGTTAGAGCTCTCACAAAAGTTTTAGGACAGTTCTAATTCCTCCTGCAGCTAAGGTTCACATCTTTTACACAGGGGAGCATAAGGCAGATACATTTACAGCTTCTGCTGTTGAAGCCAGCAGAGGACAAGTGGAGAAGAGAATGGTGTGAGTATAAGGTAATTGTTATGTGCTGCTCCTTAAGATACATTCCTACACAGAGTCCTGCCCTAGAGGCTGGGAACAGACTTGATTAGGTAGGGGACCTGCTAAAGTGACAGGAGCTAAGGTGCAAATACCACGGTCACTGATACCTGTCCTCCTGGGGGAAGGCATCCAGAACATGCACAGATTTTCCATCCCTGCTCCCCAATACCAAAAGTGTCCATCCTGTATCAGCATCAAGCTGTGGTTCCCACTCCTAAAACAGCTCAAGGACAGACAATTCTGCCACAGACATGAGTTTGCTGATTGGCACCATCACACATCATCTCCAGTGTACAAAGATACAATTCTCAGCTTTTATTTCCATGCTTGAAAACAACTCTAAAATGATCATTGTGACAGGACCTCTCAGGTCTTGCTGAACTCTTAATAAGCAGAAACTGAGTTGGAAGACAATGCTTTTTCAGAAGCAAATTAACAACTTGCTTCTCTATGACAGACAGTGGTGTCCTCATCCTCCTGTATTCCCAGCTTCTATTGAAGGTGAAATCCAAGAGAAGCTGGGAGATCCAGGAGACACCTTCTCACAGCATTGCACAAAATCAGCTGCAGTGTACAAAGGTGTTGGGGGTTGGATCTGTTTCTCTTGTGTTTGTGGAATTTTTTCCTGGTGGTTTTGCTAGGTAACTGGTGGCTGGGTACTTACTGAGACAAAAGGGGGCAGCAGGTTTCTCCTGGGGAACAGCAGTGAACAGGACAGTTCGGTCCGAGGACACCGCTCTGAAAGGACGTGGGAGTACCAGAGCAAACGTGCTTGTTTTTCTTTCCACTGGATTTCTCTCCAGGGGAAGACTGGACTCATCTCATCACCACTGGACTTTCCTACAGGACCATCTCCACTCCACAGAACTGCATCTACTACTCAAGGAGGATTTAATCTGGACTGCTTTAACACCCTGGCACCCAGGGTGTCAGGTCACATCCCTGACTCTGTCAGGGCATTTTCTGGGGTTTTGTTGTTTTTGTTTTACTTGTCTCTTAGTGCTATTATATTTGTATTTTTCCTTTGCTTTGTCTAAAATTCCTAGTAAAGAACTGTTATTCCCACTCCCAAATCTTTGCCTGAGAGCCTCCAATTGCAAAATTATAATAATCTGAGGGAGGGGGTTTACATTCTCTATTCAAAGGGAAATTCCATTTTTTTTTGCTGGCAGGTACCTGTCTTTCAAACCAAGACAAAAGGGGAAGCAGAGATGCTGGGGAGCACAATGACAGCCCCACAGTGCCCTGATTCTAGCTGGGAATCTACAGGGGCAAGCTCCAGGGCAGAGAAACTTTCCAGTGTAGATGCAAATTAACCTCCCAGCATTACCCCCATAACCAGTGTTGGTGTGACCATAATTCAGCCCATCCCAGGAGGGTCCCAGGGAGCAGAGGAAAATTCTGCTCAGATCTAATGAATGTGCCCTTCACTGGTTTAACTGCTTAGCTCTACTTTGAAATTAAATGGGCCAACTTCAACTCATTACTCTCTAATATTTGGGGAACTGACATGAGACTGCTAAACACACTCAAAACTTTCAGTTTAGCTCCTCATAAATTCTATATAATCTCAATCCAGTAAACACTTCCATCTCTGACCGTTTGATTTCAGCTCCTAAAAAACATCTTCACTGCCAAAAGGTTTGGCTGCTCCTGCTGAAATCATTCAGATGTCACCATGGCCTAGAAGCTTCCTGCAACTTTTCAGCAGCCACTGATATGAGAGTGCACTTCAAGCTCAGACAAGAATTACAGATACACCAGTATCTGAGAAAGTCTTATTTACTGGTTTGTGTTGCAGTGGAAAATAATTATTTTGAGAATGCACAACAAAAGGATATACTATTCATAAAAGAAATCAATTGATCATTTATAATGAAAACTCTTGTGCTTAAAAGTAAGATGTTCAGCATTATTTTTTTCTGACTCAAAGTATGTATCGATGCTACTTTTTGAGATACAAAAGAAGTTTCTAAAAGCTGTGTTTAGGAAGAACTTTTACACCTCAACATTTCTAGTCTAAAACAAAATATAATTTATACCCTTGGTGCTTTAAACCTCTTTCAGCTGAGAAAATTACAGTGAGTAAAGTATTTGAAATGTCAGACAAATAGTATTAATTACAGGCACTCTCAAAAACTCAAATAGTTTTTAAATTAAAACTTGATTTAAGTTTCTTGTCAAAATAAGAAGATTGCCTAGGTCTTAGCTGTATTTAGGCAAATGTCAGCAGAGTTTTCAGGCCTGAAGGAAAATATTAAGAATTTGGTGCATCTGGTTTGGCCATTCATGTTTCTCATCTGATTGAGTGCTGTCCCCAACAGATGCTTGATGAAAGAGCTCAGCTTGATGAAAAAGCTCAGCTTTTCAACTCATTTTTACAATTACTGTAAGTCTTGGGATGGGGGGGAAACCAAACGAACTCAAAACAAACTGGGAAAGGTACCAGAGAAACAGTGGGAGACAGAGAGACTGCATATCTTCCCTTTTTCTGAACTATAGAGAATTAAAAGGCTTAAATTTTTAGAAACAAGATGTATCAGTCTAGCTGAAGTCATGCACAGCAGTGCAGTTCAGCACGTCTGGAAAAGCAGCTGCCGAGGCAAAGGTAAGTGCTGGAAGGAACCACTGACCTGTGGGTGTTTCTCCCAGGGCACAGAGACAATTCATATGAAACACAGCAGCCTTGGCAGCCTTTCACAATTGTTTCGACCTACAGCTTGAGGTGGAGAGGCTGACAAACACAAAGGCCTTGTCTCAGCTCCCATCTTACTAATTCCAAACTTCCACTGACTTGAGAATTGTCAGAAAGGGTTGGTCTGTGAGCCAGGCAAACGAGCTCGCCTGCTCTCCCCATACAGCCAGGAAGAATTACAGAGCTGTCAGCCACGACCTGTGCTTGCAACATTTTATTTCTCAGCACACACACCCCTGACATGTCACTGTCCCCTTCACCCACAGTCCTCAAGGTTCTGGACCGGATATTTTCACCAGGAAGTCACCTCTATTAAACTTTCCCTGAGAGTTTTACCTTTTCATTATGGCCATCTTTGTGTGATGTTATTCCAGGAACAGCTGTGTTACAAACCAATTGATCAACTAACTCTGCCAGATGGTATAAATATGTCTGACTGATTATTCCAAAAACATAAAGGGCAACTTTGCCCATAGTTCTGTTCGTTAAGATTGGCAAAGGCTTGTATTTTTGTTTAAATCCTGGCTGAATGCAGAAGAAATACTGCCCAGACCTCTTGCTACATTCATTCACAATTCTTTTACTACAATGGAGAGAGGAAGGAAAGCAGAAATTGTGTAGGTGTAACCCCGAACTGATGCACTGCATGCACTCAGTCCAGCTGCAGAAAAAGAGACTGGGACCAAACCTTCAAGGAAGGAAGAACTCTCTGCTACTACTGAATAAATGAACACAAAGACCATATGTGCTTACAGAACTGGAGAATTCTTTAAAAGCAAAAAAGAGATTTTTATGTACCAGACACAAACTTCAAGAGTGCTTTAAGGAAACTAATGCAATATACAGCAAGAGAGGTCATGACAGTTCTTCTCTAATTTATCCTTAACTGCAAGCTAAATTCCTTTCTATTTCTAAAACCAGAGACAAATAAGCTGAACAGATAAACTTCTACACATTGCATAATTTGTACAGCTCATCCTGTTCTTTAGTGAAAAAACTTGGATGGAAATGCTCTTGACTCTAAAAAGAGGTATTGCTGTGATCCCAAAGAGAATTATTTGAGTGCATCCAGTTAAAAGACACGTGGCAAGAACTAAGGCTTTCTGCATTTTCAGAACTGGAGTGCAAACATCACAATTCGTCTAAGACATTCTTCAAAGAGCCTCAGAAAAAGACAAAACTTCTCACATTCTTACCCTAAGACATGAATGTTTCTTTTTCCTTGTGCAAAAACATTTCTAAATCATAACGTTCACAGACTGGAAAACTTAGCAGACTCTTCACATAAGAGCAGACTTCAGATCAAGCCCAAATATATTCATTTTTGGATTTTAAGGAGCATGTATAGCAAGAATTTTATTTTTTCTACTCCCATGTCATCATAGTTTCATCTTCTATTCCCTGTTGCAAAATTAAATTCCATGTGGTTTTTGTACAATCTAGACAAGAAAATCCCTGAAAAAACTTATTACTGATTAGACTACTAAGAAAATCTTCTCATTCACTATAACAATGAATAATGACTTCCAAATTCAGGCCCACAGAAAACAGTCCCAGAAAATCTGGAACCATCCAAATAATTTTATTAATATGTTTCATCATCCTTTTGGTTTTAAAGCTCTCTTCAGATTTTCTTAAACAAACTCCTTAATTGTATTTTAAATATTTAGATATGATCTTGATCCACATTTTATATCAACATAAACTTAGATAAGAGTGGGGGTTTTTTTAGATTTACTTGCTTATTACGCCGCAATGACATGACTCTACATATATCATTTAATTGAATTCACACTGCTTGGTGTTACTTAACCTACTCTGAGCAAACTGAGGCAGATAAACAGGTTTCCATAAAAATAATAAATTTCAGTGGCAGTTTATAATCAGCTTTCTTTTCAGTCCTTAATAGTTCAGTATTTGGTTTGTTAGTGCTACAAAGAAGCACTTATTTACAGCAGCTCCCTCAGAATGAGTTTTTAAAGGAGTCTCCAAATTCCATTTTAGCAAATGCTTACCTTGAGGTCAAGTAGGAATTTTCAGCTATAGTAAAATGCCACACTCAATTTTCATTAAAAAATCAAACTGTAGCACCAAAAAGATAACAACAAAAAAAAAAAAATCCTCCAAGAGAACCAAAAAAGAAAAAAAAAGAAGAAAGAAGCAGGTCAAACTAAGAACATCAGTTTGGGAAAACAAATCAAAGAAACATCAGAATAAAAGAATTAAAAGCCATTTGTTTACTCTTACTCCTTCATGAGAAAATACCATAGCCTTTGATTATACAATAACACACAATTTTTTCATGAGATTCCTACCTCATCCAAAAAAGTATGTAGGTTTTCATTCCATGAGTGTAAGTCCTGCCTTATCTGTTTTGTAATCTTCAAACTTTAAAGAAATTATCATTTTTGCCTTGTTTTTAAAATTATTTTTACCAATTATCTCTACAACATGATCAGTGCTTTTTTCAAAGTCTGCTTCAATTAAGACTGGTAGCAGTATAAGCACATCCCTATGTACATATACAACTATAGAGCAAACAGGCACCACAAGAGTGCAGTAAGAACAAGAGCCAGCAAAATTGTAATCCATTTCTGGATTGAAAAAATTATTTTCTACATAATCTTTATGTTAAGAATTTATGCTTGTTCCAAATTTCAATACAGTTTAATTACTTCAGTTATTTTCAAGAAAATGAACTTCACTCTATGTCCTTTTAGGTCTTTCTGGTTTTGCCTTTATTTTTTTTATTTCTTTTGTCACTCACCATTTATCACTGTCCCTCCTTTCCCAGTTATCTTTCATGTGTTTCATTCTCCTGGAGTATTTTTTCCATCTCAGCTTCATTCCCTGATTCCTATTTCTGGTTCACCCTTGAAGTTCCAAGTAGTCTCATTTTCACAACAGAGTTTGTCACAGATCAAGCACAATCTCAGCTGCACCCTTTTCCCACCCTTTTGATCCCTGCAACTTTCATTGTTTCTCTGAGCAGAAGGCTTTGAAAAGGAGAGCTGTATTCTGATTCCAAGTCAGAGATGCTGCTCTCCTCTAACTTCCTCTCAAAAGAAGTCAAGAGGGAAGATGAAAAACCACAGAAAGATGGTTTTCCAGATTCATCAAAACTTAGGGTGCACACAATTAAAAATTACAAAATTTAACTTGTAAGAGTATCTTTGTATATCTACTTCATTTTTTTGGATATAAGGCAAAGCTGAGGAAAAAGCAGACTCCAGGAACACATAGATCTTACATAAAATGAAATACTGGACTTTAACATCCACTGCTTGTGTTACAGGCAGCCCACAGCTGCCTTGTGCCCTTTGAAACAGGCCCATCCTCATCTCCTTGGCAAGATCTCCCCACAATTCATTGGAATACTTGAATTTGCTGCTTAGTGGAAGCAGCACCTTTAGAAATGGTTCTGAAATTCAAGTGTGTGCATTTTGATGTGTTTTGATCTGTTCTGTGATATCCATAGGAGCATGTAAGCAGCTTTGGCATGTTCAGAGATTCCAAGTTCTCCCTTGCAGGGCTCCATTGGGGTTTGGATTGCAAGCCCTGGGGGTACATAAAGTAACACAGGAAGATCTGGATCAAAAAGAAGACCCTTCTGCTGTATGTGATAATGGGAAAGGTAACCACTTTCTGTCAGACTCCAGTGCAAGTCTTACATTCTAGGGACATGCTTATTCCATGGAAAAGGCAAGCTCTTTGCAGGCAAAAGCAAAACCCTTTTTATAAGAGACAGCATTAAGCTTACTTCTAATATTTCTGTCCAGAATTCACATAATTCCTACAGGCTCAGTCTGAATAACATCAGCAGTAGCATTTTTGGTGGATGTTCAATTCCGTGTCAAACTTTCCTTGAACAAGGCAATCATGCTGCTTCTTGGCTGTGAAGCTCAAAGGAGATTATTCCTCCACCACATATTTCTGAGGTTTGCAATCAAATGATTTCTTTGGGAGATGGAAACATTTGAGAATCATGTTAGACCACAGAGAAGCATTTCATCTCCACTACATCATCTGTGCACCATTTGCAAAGGCTATTGCCAAGGAGTTGTCACTCCCATCTCAGGAAGCCCTTGGAAAGGCCATTTACACTTTTGTCTTTCTTCAGGATTAGATTACTCTAATTCTTTATTGACTGCCATGCACAACAGGGCTCTGCACAACCTCCAGCAGGCACAGCCTCCTGCTCTGTTTTTTGTGAGAAAATTATGATTTGAACGTATTGTGCTGATTGTAAAGCCTTTCCATCAGTGGCAACAAAGTCAATGAATTGATTATAAAATTGTTCTGTTTACTTAGGGCACAAATTATGGTCACTGCCTTTAAGCTGACAAGTTTAATTGGAACTAACTAGGTGAATCCTTACAGAAATCCTGTACTTTATGGGACATATCACACCCTCTCTTTTCCCAGCAGTGCTCCAAAGCTGCTTGAAGCAAAATATGGCCACTAGAAGCTCTTAAGACCTACTGTTCTACACCTCCCAGGATGAATGGGGTTTATCTTTTAAAAATTGAAGCTGAAAAAAAACCCCACACTTTCTGGCAGCTCACAGTGTTAAAATTGATTTTATGGGGGGCTATTTCACTCAAAGTACTGATTTCTGTGTTTTATCAGCCATGATTTTGATTGTTTGCGGTATTCACTTCCAACTGCAGAATTTGGATTCTTTTCTACCCTCTCTATTGTCTACCAAGATAAATAGCCAATTGCACTTCATATAGCAGGAGACTCATTGCACCCCTTAGAGATCAAGCTGTTACTCAGATTTACTCTGATAGTTCAACTAATGCTTCATTTACTCCTGTAAATTAAGTATTGCTCAGCTCAAACTCAACCTGTTTCCATCTACAGAATCTAAAGTTAATACTCATTGTCCNAGAATATTAATCAAACCTGAACCTCTGATGGCCAGTTAGCCTTTTCAAGTCCACTACAGGGTTCTTCCAGCCCTGGTTCCTAGTTGCAGCTTCCTGTCCCCAGAATGCCAGATCATTTCCCAGAAGGTGCTCAAAACCTTATTTCTTCTGGGTCTGGTTCCTTGTTTGATGAACAGAATTCTCCTGCCCACATGCCTCCTGATTAATTATAACATGCTTTAAATGTTGCTCTTTATTTGATAAAGCAAAAGAGGGATAACTCCAGCAAGACATCTACCTCAAAATCTGTTTTCATGATTCCCTGCTTGTATTTTTTCTTGTTTACATCTTCAGTTCTGTACAGTGGGGTCCTGTTAGTAAAGCACAGCACACTGGTGTGCATAGCAAGGAACACTGAGCAAGCCAGGAGGACTCAAAGGGCCTCTTAACACATTTGCAGTGAAAATTTCCTGCAGCATAATAGGCTTGGTGCCCACTGACACCCACTAGAAAGTTGACTAGTGACAATTTGTTATTCTAGTCAGACTTGTTCCCAGCCACTCCTGACATTCAGAATTGTAGTAAGAAAGTATATTTTTATTATACTGAAAACACTCTTTGAAACAGATTTAGAATTGCAGGAGATCTATTGATGTAATTCATCTCAGCTGAAGCTACAGAGCAGTGTGAGGCTTTTCCTTCCCTTCTGTGTTTGCATATTTGACAGTAGCTGTTTCTGTATGCTTAAAAAAGTGATGTGTCTGTCAGTTATTATTTAATTCTCCTCTCAATCACATTAGGCTGAACAAAGACAGGTCAATTACATACTCTTTTTTAAAAGACACTTTCATTAAAATCAAGTTTGATCAAGAATCAACATTATTTGAAGTCTTTTCTCCTGTCATCCCTAAAGCACACAGAGATTAGCACTGAAGTTCCTTAGCCAGAAGCAGTGGAGAGACTCCCTTACCTAACCTTTCTCTGGAGAGGAGGACGTGGCAAATGCAAAACTGCCATGTTACAGACTATATTTTTGGTAGGATGGTACTGTATTTTCTGGATAGATTTTGACCACACCGAAAATATATTAACACAAAATCCCATCAAAACATTCAAAATATTCATAGGAAGATGCACCCACTTTTGAGCCCAAAATGTATCTTGCAGAATTTCATCTGCTTTCTGAATGAGGATGGTTTTCCCAAAGCTTATGTAAATATTAAAAACCCTTAAATATATGTTATATGCAAATGGCTTCCCAGAAGTTAAAAACAGTTCAAAAGATTGAGATCTGTAAGAATTACTTGGGAAAAAAAAAGGAAAAAAAAAAGAATACATAATAAAGAATCCAATCAGATTGAATTAACACAAGTTTAGTGTATCTGCTTGCTCCAAGACTAAATCTCCAGGCAGAAACCATGCTGTGAGTGGGGCTGGGAGATTTTGGATCCAGAGTAACAGAGGGGATGACAGAAGATCCAGGCCCTTTCATTTGGCTGGTAGTTCATGACCAGACTGCATTACCTTCTACTTTTAGTGAGGATAGCAGAATACATTTTCTTTAAGCCTGATTTACGTTTGCAGTCTGCTCTCATGCATTTTGGAGAAGTTTTGAAAGACAGAAGATCAATGGAGGACTTTAAACAGAAGATCACCCCCTCTGAAGGTGAAGCAGAAACTGGGCCAGTTTCCAAATGTTTAACAGAATCATCTAATACTTCTGGCAGCTCCAGAGATCATTACAGTCTTAAATGAGAAGGTAAATCAGGGAAATATAGCCAGGACATTTAAGGAAAAGACTGGCTATTTAGAGAATTATACAAAAAATGTATCAAAAGAATACTACACACTAAAAAAATAATTATGATGTTGAAATCTTTGGCACCTAAAATTATTATAACAAAAGAAGAGAAGAGGGAAGACCCTCCCTCTGTGCCAGAGCCCCCCTTATTATGGGAATTGGAAAATGGAGTGGTGTCACATCTCTGGTTTCAGCTCCTTACCACTGAGACAGGTTTCTCTAATTTATCCTGGCTCCTTTAGGTTACTCTAATTTATGCTATCCATGAATGACTTAAAGAATCACAGGCCAGACAAAGATCAGCAAGCAGAAACTAATTTCTGTCCACTTAAAATTCTCTTTCTTTTTTTCTTCCAGGCATTTGCAGATGAAAATCTCTTTGTTGGTGCTGCTTCACCAGTTCAAAAGGGCTGATATTGTGGTAACCAATCCAACCTTCCCTTTAGAAGCCTTAGTTGTTTACCATAAGAGAGATTTTTCTATTTAAAATACAGCATTTGGGGAGGTTTACATACACAGATCTTTCAGTGTAACACTCTACCTGCTCCTAAGACTGTCAGAGCAATTTAAGGTATTAGTGCAAGTGATGTTTGGAAACAGAGGAGATACCTTGCAGAAGGTCAAAGAAAGATAGAGAGATTGCCTGAAGATTGACACAGAGGTGAGTTTCACAGAGCACAATAAAAAAATAATAGAGCATGGAACAGAGCTGCAGAAGAAGAAAATTAAATAGTGGAAGGCAACAAGGACAGAAATTTAGCTAAATATACATTATAAAACTCAACATTCTAGTGCCAATGAACTACTAATCTCAAAGAGAAGTAGGTTTGATCCTGGTATATTGTTTACTTTCCAACTTCCTCCAAGATCATGTAGATTTTCAGAATTAACCCTTCCAGCTCCTCCATTGTAGGTCAGTGCCACACAGCTGCTAAATCTCCTGAAAATCCCACCAAGAACATGCCAGATTTGGTCACAAGAAGTTCTTGATGCCTGCTAAAATAGAGCCAAAGCAGAAAGCAACAATTTCTGTGGAAACAGATAATCTTTCTAGCTTTTTGATACCTATTTAGATGAAATACCTTCAAGTGAAAAAGCACACTGGTTTTGACCTGTGTCACAAGGCACTCTGGGGCACAGAAACTCATCTCATGCATAGCAAATGGCCCTCCTTGTTACCCAGAAGATGTTCCCAGCCTGTTCTCATAGACAGCCACAAACAAAAAGGAACATGTGCACAGGCAGAGCTGACAGAGGTTTACAATACAAACAGATGCTGTGAATACTGCCTGGGCACTAATCAGCAAGCATCAGGGTTTCAAGAACAACACATTTGCAGAGTGATTTTTCTTATTTTAACGTGCCTAGAAGTAAACAAAGCAACTTTCATTGAGGGATAAATCACATCTATTTGTAGTACAAAGTCCACAGGACTCCTGTCAATCACAAGCAGTATAGAAACATTCATAGGCTAATCATGGCTAAGCTAATTCTGGCTCTTTCAGAGCCAAATTATGGTGGCTTGTGCCAAACCTTATTATAAATTAATTGCAGTCCTAGTGCACAGTCAGGAATTCGAAAGGCAATACAGAAAGGTGTTACTGCACCTGGACACCATTCAGAGTTCTGCTATTCAGTTTTTCATCTTAGATAGAGGAAACAAAGCACATCAGGCATAATGCCATTAAAATTGATACCCAAACCATCCAAGAAATTACTGCAGAATGTTTTGACAAATTAGGCATTAAAAGTCTCCTTTTGCAACTCAGATGCTTTAGAAGTAAAGACTGAAGAATAGTTTGTGGTAGAATTCCCAACTGGCCTTTCAAGTCCTCCTCCCCAAAAAACCAAAAATTTTAGTGAATGCAAACCCACAACCATGGAGCAAATACACAGTCCTTGACAGAAGGAAGCAAAGTTGACCTAGTTTTGACAGTTTTTGATGAGATGAGGCTAAAAATGTTATAAGGAATTTTTGCTGAGAAGAATTTGTCCATAAAGACAAAGGTTCCAGCAGTTGTTCTCCCAGTGGCCAAGGGGTTTGGGCACTGCAGGTTGAAGCCTGTTTAAAAGATCAGGAAAGAGAGTAGAGATCAAATTCATCTGAGTTCAACTCTTTGCCCAGCAGCACACTGCTTGTTATTGCTACAGCTAGAAACAGGGAGCAGGTCAGAATTGTTCCCAGAACAAAAGAGCAGAGGAGGATTTTCACTAGGTAGAATACAGTGTCCTGGTCACAACACAAACTCTCCCTAGTTGATTTTGGCCCAACTGCAGTCTTTCCAGTTGTCTGAAGACAACTGGCCAGTTTATCCTAAAAATCCTCTCCACCCAATCAGCCAAAAAAAATCCCAAAACCAACATGTAGAAAAAAAGCAGATTTTGAACAAAGAATAAAAGCAGAAATAAAACATTGAGAAAGAAAGCACCCATTTGTCCTGCAATCAGTCCAATATATTGAGAGGCATCACCTGGTAGCTGGCCAGTCTTCCCTGGGCAGTGACAGCATTTGTTAGCAGAGTCCCCACTGCTTCAAGGGCGGCTGTAATTTTGGATGATGTAATTTCAAACTTCTGTAATTATCTGCTAAATTAAAAGAAAGACTAACTTCACAAAAGTTTTTGGCCTTGATCTAATAGTGACTCTGGTCTGCATGCTTAGGTCTGACATAGATAGCAAATACTGCTAAGCTTGTCTTAACATCTAAACCTAAATCTAAGCAGGCTCTTAAGCATGCCAGTGCCTCTACAGAAATATTTTTTTGCTCTGTAAATTTAATGAGTAATGCTAGCATTAAGTCAACAGCCTAAGAAATGTATTATTAACCTCCTTGAAACATCAAACTTGTTATTAAAGCTAAAATTGAAGTCACTTGTTTTTTTGACTGCCTGACTTTTGACAAACCGATCCTAATAATTTTCTTGAATTAACTGGTATAACACACTAAAAAATCCCAAAAATCCCTTTTTTTTATTTTGCCACAAATACATAAATCTCCACATCAACTCTTCTGATAGAAATACCACTGAAAGAATCATTAAAAAAAATCTAGACAAAAAGAAAAGCAAGTTTAAGTATGTTAATGGTAAATAAAGATAAAACAGAAAAAATAATTTCTTCACTGCCTCCAAGGTCCCACTGACTTTTACTGACTTAAAGGATAAAAAAGGAAAATTCAGGGAAAACCAGGACCAAACTGAAGTACTTGGCAGATTTATTTAAGAAAAGAGAATATTAAGCCACTTAAAAGTTAACTGATATGCATGGGTTATCATATACTCCTTGTCTTCAAGGTTATAGACTGTTTAGCAGAACTCTGCCAAACGCCAGTTATCTGAAGGGAGCTAGAAATCATTTCTGCTGATGACAGACCTCTGAGCAGATGGTAAGTAAATCAAGGTCCTGATGTGAAATGTTAAAGCTTTTATGCTGGAAGACACTGTTAAAGCATTATCCAGGTTAAATCAGATTCTGAAAAATACTGGTTTACCAGTAGGCAGGCGTGAAGTCTTCCACTGAGGAATTCTACAAGTTCGGAGGCTTGGTTTATTTGGGGAATTTTTTTTTTTGTATTTTTTAAAAATACTCTAACAGATAAATTATTTGGGTTTTTTTGTTTTTTTTTTTTTTTTTTAATTTTGAGTAGTCATAGAAGCAGTTATAGCAAAAGGGCAGGGTAAGCAAGGGAAGGTAGGGCCATTTTTTTATTTGTCATTAAAATAATTTCTCATCTTTTTCCATTAGGCCAGTAGGATCTAAGAAAGCAGACATCACTGAGAATATAGTTGGGCAACATACTAGATTTTCTAAAATTCCTACTTAGATATGCCCAGGCACTTAAAACTGTATTTTGGCACCTAAACTTTTGGAAAAGATCTAATATCAGAGAAATAAAATAAACACCTTACTCTGCTTTGAAGAGTACAGTTATCAAAAAGTCTGTGCTAGACCCATGTGGGAAGACTGGGAAAAGCTCTGTAAGTAATTCTGTGTAACTACAGATGGGGTGAACCAATTTCATTGAGGTAGAGGAAGCAATAATACTCCTTTAATTTGCAGTGCACAAATCAGCTTCCCTACCAAAGTTAAAGCACCAAAATTTAGTGTCATCACCAGGAGAGAGCAACATTTATTGATTTGATCATTTGGACTGTTAAAATTCATGATTAACCTACATCAAATAGAGATTATGACTTAGTGACTTGGGTCATTGCCCCATCATGGTCCACGGCTGACCCAAGCCCCTCCTGCTGCAAAAAATTGCCTTGAAAATCAAGTTGAATTATTTGACAATACTGAACACCTGATTTGAGTTTATGCCTACACATACATCTAAATGCCACAAAAACCCTTTGTACTGCAGCCATAACATTCAGTTTCTCCAAAACTTGAAGTCCCTATGGGAATTTTTTTTTATTAAAAAAAAATCAAAACCAAACAAACAAAAACCAGTCACAAATCATTTATAGAACCTGTCCAAAGGACTTGGATTAAATCAATTACAGAAAGTCACAAGCTACCAGAGAGTGTTCTTTCATTGGAAAACACACTAATACACAATATTCTTCTTAAAAATTTTCTTTAGATACTTAAACTTGCAACCCAACTATTTATGTACCAGCTTCAGAAACAGGTTTTGCATACTCCTTTCAGGGACCTGAAAAGCTTCATTTGGCTAGAGATTGCACTATTGCTTTTTCTCATGTAGTGGTGTGCACTGTACTAGCCACAAATTTTAAATTTCTATCCTGCCAGTAGTATGCCTCTACCTTCTCCCCCAGCCCCCATCTTGCACAAGAAGATCCATAATCCCTGTGCTAATGCTTCCATTGTCCTTTAACTTCTGGAGTCAATTCCAGCTTATGCTCCAAGGAATGAGGGGAGGGAGAAAGAAAAGTACATTTTTGACAAAGACCCTAAGTGATGAATACAGCTACAGGGGGGAGAGATTCCCCCCAGAACCTTTAGTCTTTTCACTCACTCTCCAAATGCACTGAGATTAATAATGCCTCTGGGCCACTGTATGCAGAAAAAAGATTATAATTGAATACCCTATTTTGATGGGCAAGGAAAAAGAAAAGCAGACAGACAGACAGGGCTCAAAGGCTGAATTGGCCTGGTTTGGCTTTCAGCCCACAGCACCTACAATTATCCTGCAATGATTTTTATTTATCTATTTAGTGTTCCCACTAGGCAGAGAGAAAATCTAGTATTAATTTAGTGCTCGTGGTTAGAGAGAGAGCTTTAAATTGAAAAATGTTATTCAAATGGATAATGAAATGTGGCTGGAGCCTTAATGTCCTGCTTTGAATGAAAATAGTACAAACCATAGCTCTTCTGCAAATGTTTTACAGTCTCAGAGTTTATGCAAAAACTCTGCTAAATTACATTTTTACAGAACAGCCTTACCAATGTAGCACTAGCAGACCTTTACGTAGACAAGCAGCTAAGCTGTTGCCAAGCATCCCAGAGCCTCACAGCAAAACAAGAAGTGAAGGGCAGGAGCAGGAGAGAAAAAGCAGCTCTGACATAAATGAAGGAAAGGATAAAACCTGAAAAGCAGGATGGCACCTCCACAGCTATTCACTTATGGCATCTACATGAAGTCATCTAGTTTGCTCCTAAGCATCTATGGCAAAACATTCTCTTCCACATTAGTGCAGGGTATTTCTGGGAGATTCTGTTTGAGGAGGACCTTGCCAGTACCAGCATCTGCCTATGACCCTCAGCAACACAGGTGACAGGAGTAAGAGAACGAAACACCAAAAAAAAGTCTCTTCTTTAGGCCGCTGTAAATTTAGATGAGCTCCATAAAAAGCACCTGCTTGAGTTAAGCCACTGCTCTCTTCAAATGTTGCAAACTGCATGTCATGAGAGGAAATCATAGCACAAAGAAAATAGTTGCTATCTTAGCTGTAATTATTTCATGAAAACATTAAAGAAAATATGAATATAAGACTGCTTTTAAAAAAAGGTATGTGGAGAAATTCAGGGAGGTAGCAGGATGCTGATTGTGCAACCAAGAACATGCAAGTGTTGATCAGGACAATTGAGAACGATGGCTTGAACAAACACAGGGACATTTCTTGACTCATCTACAATTTGAAGTTTAAAATATATTCCATAATTCTAAGGATCAAGCTTAACTTCCATGGAACACTAATGCTGCATTCTAGAAAATAATCTAAATTGATTATTTTAACTGTATTGTCACTGTTTTTTTGAAAAGACACTAACCACCACAATTGCTCCATTACTTACCACAGTGCATAAAATGTCTAAGGCTTTGGAAAGCAAATAACAGAAAAATATGGATTAAACTGATAAAAATGATAATTCCAGACATGATTAGATTCACTGTGTTGTGTAGCCTGCACAGCAGGTGGGGGATCCTTCAGAAGAATTAGAGAAAGGTTTAGGGAAAGCAGATTAATGGGGAAAAGATTAAATGGGCTCTAAAAGCAGGACAAAACATATTTTTAAAATGACAATTCTAACAGCAGTGCTTAGGGTAGCTCTGGAATGCAAAGTACACATACTCCATTTAAATACCAGATGCACAAATGTCTCCTACTTACAATTATGCAGTGCATTGTATGACTTTAAATCATAAGCTGAATAAGCATTTGACATTAAGTGGTGCTAGTGACAAATATTAATCAAAATATAGTCAAATAGTTTCTAGCATGCTGTAGTCAAGCTCTATTTTGCCCTTCTCTGCATGCAACTTTTTACAAAACTCATCCTACAGATAAAGGTCTACCAATCTGTTTCATTTTCAACAGCAGTATATTTCTGGATATAAAATGAAACACAGTAATAGCAATTTCTGGAATCCCGAATAACACATGTTTGATGCCACAGCCCTCTCAGTGTTGAAGGCTTCCTATCTTCCAATAGGATGCTGTGCATGAAAATAGGTAAGAACAGAAACCACAGTGCAAAGACATCTTCCTAACATCATCTCACAGAAAGAACATTCCCTTTTCCTCAAAATCATGTCAGATCCTTGTGTCACCCAAGGCTGATTAGTCAGGAAATGCATCAAAGGTAGTTTGAGGTAGAGCTGTTGGAGCTGGCTGGTTCTGCTCCCCAGTGACCTGTTGGTGCTCCTTGGGGGCACCCACTGCCTGCTGTCTTTGCACCACTGTGCTAGCAAAGACCTCTGGCTTCTCCACAGCTGCACCCAAATCAGCCAAGTCTCACTTGTGCCTGCCTTTTTTTGCCTTATTTCGTTGTCTGTGGTAGATGAACCATTCTTAAACTGCCTTCTTCCTACCAGTTTGAATCACATGCTGCTTAGCATCTCTTGACCTGTGTCCATGATGCTTCTCAGACCTGTCCCCGCTCTTTAACTCTACAAATGTGACATAGAGAAATCTCCAGCCTTACAAAACAAAGTCCACAGCCATAGCACAAAGATTTGCATGTGACTCCCAAAGTGACCACATGGGCTTGCAGCCTTTCTCCCCTTTTCATTCGCCCCGATCTCTTTTGTTCTCCCCCATCCATTTGTTCTGCTGTGGTTGTTTTTATGCTCTAATCTCCTCCAGGCAAGCACGTCCTTCTGTATGTTCTGCAAAGTGCTTTTTTAGGCAATAAAGCAGAAATTGTGTCTCTGGGTTTCCCCATTTGAAGGGGCAGCATAGGAACATAGTGCTCACCTACCAAGGCAGCTGGCAGGTTAAGTTTGTTAATGGTTCTGAGCATGTGGAGATCCTCTTATGGAGGGCTCAACAGGAGTGTGGAGCATTGTCAGAGGTCAAAAGTGAGGCTAAAAGCTTGAGTTAGTTTCCCATTCTGGGTCCTTGTGTCTTTCTATAATTAAAGGGGGGTTAACTACAGAGTAACAGGCTGGGCATGTTACTGAGGAAGGAGGTAAGGAGACTGCCTACAAATACTCTGGGATCATAAGGTGATGAAGGAAAATAAAATGTTTCCTCTTTTCCTCCATTTAGCATTAGGGCATGGGGAAAAGCGCCTCATAGGATGTCATTAAATTCAAACCAAGCTTCTTATCTAACAGTGTTTTCCAAAAAGAAAGCTAGACTTTTCTAGCTTCTGTGTAAAATAAAACCCATGTAACTGCATACTACATTAGACATACAGAAAGGTATGTTACTGTTAGGAGTCCAAGAGATTTCAACCAGACAGTCTGATTTTACAATTTATTTTTTCATAATTAAAGTTGAAAGTGCTCAACATGCTATTTCCTTAAATTTTTCATAAGAGTGTAAAAAGTGTTTGGAATAGGTCCAGCCTCACTCTAAGCTTCTTATATTCAGCCCTCCCTTATGGTAACTATTATTTGACCAAACATCAATTTATAAGGGTCTTCTCCCTCTACTTGTGTTTTTATTTTATTTCTGGTCAAAATTACAAAATTTGAAATACAAAATTCACTCCAGTCTTAGATACCAGATATTCTCTGTATCCATAATTGCAAAGGACATTAGAAGCAGTACAGCCAGAACACTCAATTAAATTGGGCCCCTCAAGCCTCTGCTAATCCCACAAAGCTGTAGCACACTCTAAACTCTGCCCCACTCCCCCCCAAACCCAAACATTCCTAACAAGGACTCTCCACTGCTGCACTGAGATGCAGGAGGGGGAATCCATCCTCCTCCTTCCCTTCCCTCCCTATTCAAGCAGGCAGCCAAGCAAAGCTATTGTACAAGGCACTATAGCATGACAACACATTAAGCAATTAAGGGTAACTTCAGGGCAGAAAGAATGAGGAGAAAAACGTGCTGCATGTGACAGTGAATTTGTTGGGCTTTGTACCATTAAACCACATTGGGAACAAGTTGTCCTTCTCCCCCACCCACTGGGTAATGGAGTAAATTTTAAAATTTGCAATACTTACAATTATACATAGCTGAAAAGCAAAATCAGAAAATATACACTATATAAAACAATATAGAAGGTCTTACCTCTCTTGATTTCCAGCCTGTGGTTTTATTTTCATATCCTTCTATTTCATATCTTGCTTATAACAACTGTACTCACCCTAAATCAATCCTCAGCATTCCAGGAGAAAGCTGCTTACAGAAGAGGGATGTGTTGGTCCACAGCAAGAACTTCCAACTTTAACAAGACTCTTGCCATAGAGAAAATCCCCTCTTGCACTTGCACAGGTGATGTCAGATCCGATTTACCCTGCAACAGGGAAAAAACAACAGTGTGTTTACAGGAAAGCAAGTAGCTAAAGAGAGCTGTAAGCAAGACAACTCATCTGAAGGCTGTCAGTGATGTTGACATGCAGGTGTCACCCCCGCGTGTGCACAGATCTCTCTTTGTCATTTTCCTGGGACAACTGTTGTCATGAGGCTGTGAAACAGGACCTTCCTGAAGCCACAGGAGAGCCATGAGTGGCTGTGAAAAGCCAGGTAACTGAGTACTGCATGTCACAAACACATACCCAGTTACATAAATGAAAATAATCATACAGGAGCTCTTTGCAAGGCCATGATGCACAGGGAGGACCCAGCACTGCTCCTCACAGGGGAAACTGGGCTGGGCCAGGCCATGGAAGATTCAGAGCTGTCCCTTTGCCCTGGCAGTCCACACCACGGGTCAGTGACCAAGCTGGGATGGGTTTCAGGGGTGGCCTGGTAACTTTCTGTTAGAGCTTGTAAAAAACACTGTTGAGCTAACACCTAATTTTTGTGTTTGATTTGCTAAGTACTCGGAAATTAATTCCCAATTAATTCTTGGAAAATAAGTCAAATTCAGCACTTTATAGATGTCTACCTAAGCAGGCTGCATGCAGGTGTGACCTGGCAGGGGCAGATTCCTGCACACTCTGCTTTGTGCACTAGGATGGACACAGGGCCTGCTAAGGCCACAGCTGTCTGTCTGTCCATCTGTCTGTCCAACTGCTGCACGCCCCCAAATGCAGCAGAGCTCTGCAGTGGCAGCAGTGGGTCTGCAAAGCCACCTCAGAAGTACAGAGAGAATAGGCATAGCTTTCACTGCAGCTTGAGAAAAGGCAGCACAATGGGTCAAAGGCATTCACTGTATGTCCTAGATGGAGGAAGGATGAAGCTCCCTTCCTACAGCTTCCATAATAAAACCTACACACCTGAGTTACCAATGACAAAGCAATAGTAAAGAATTATCTTGAATATTGATGAACACTAAATCACAGAATGGGTAAGACTGGAAGGGACCACAGTGGGTGATCTGGTTCCAACAGTCATCCCAGAGCACATGGCACAGGACTGCATCCAGACAGTTCTGGAATATCTCCAGGCAGGGACACTCCACACCCTCTCTGGGCAATCTGTGCTCAATCACCTGCACAGCAACACACACTCCTTATGGGGTTCAGTTTATGGCACTGAAACAGAGGTCAATAAAAGCAAACATTTAAGCTTAATTACTTTTTAAAAGCATCTCTCTACCTGAAGTTTTGTAACAGTTTCTAAAGAAATAGAAATGGAGAATACACACCTCTTGCAACAATACATCAACACATTTCCAAGTATTTCTGAGTATTTTGTTCAGCACCTTGCAATTTCTACTAAGACCCAGTCCTTGGAATAAGAAATTTCACTACATTTGAACTTGCTGGAAAAATAGGCATGTAACCAAGTGAGGAAATCTTAATGCTCAAGAAAGAGTCTGAATACTCAGACTCCTCCACGCCAGCTGTCAGCACCCAGCCTGGAACACAGGCACACAGTCCACCATGGCAGCCACATTAATGTGCAGAAGGTGACTTCTCCCTTCTTTGGTTTCAAGAGTTTTCTTGGACTCTGTGCTCTAGCTGACATATTTTACTCTTGGTGAAGACTCTGTTCCCCATTGTATTTCCCCAGAAGACTGAGCAATGTTAAGAATTCAGACATGGTACTTTGCTTCATTGTATAATTGAGTTGCTTCATATTCCAAGAAGCTTTTGTGTTATTTTAGAGCTGTCTTGAAGACGACCATGCAACTAGTCTCAACTGCAACAGTATGAAACATCTGGGAGCAGGATTATTTCTGTCATGTGCTGCCAAAATAATATTTTGCTTATGGAATTAAAATTTTAGGGATTTTCCCAAATCCACATAATGTTCTTGAATGCTTAAATTTGCATTATGACATTTACATTAGCATATACACGTGTAAAAGACCATCTTGCCAGCCAACTCCTATTGGTTATTCAAAAGCTTAACTCCACCTAAAGCTAGGATTAAAGCCTGTTCCTGAAACACTTCAGTTACAGCAACAGATTTTCTTCAGCTAAGTGCCTTTTCCCATCTGCTCTTACCATCACATCTGCACGTGTCTTCAGTGATCACCTTGCCATAATTATGAACACCTACCCAACTCCCTAGACAGGGATAGATTCCCTGTTTTGCAGATGTACTATTTCTGTATACATTGAAGTTTCAGCTCCTTAGTAGAAATGACCACAGCAAAATGCTGAATATGATGCAGTAAAGGATTCTACTACTTGCCATAAATGCTTCTCAAATACAAATGCTTGCTGAAAGATAAACTAGCTTCTGAAGGCTTTGCTCCTATATCCCAGTTAGAGCAGTTACAGCTCTAACTTTAGCAGTACAGCTAAAGGAACTATGTATTTGCAATGTTTATTTTCTCTCTCTTTAGGAATAAGTTCTTCTGCTGAAAGGAACACTTTGCTGTATTGTTTCAAGGTGTTGTAACAGGCAGACCAACAAGGCAGTGCCCCCACTCAGCTACAACCCCAGATGAGAGAACAGCAAAATTTTACCCTTAATTCTTGTAGTTAGAGATAACAAAAAAAAAAAAAAAAACAACAAAAACAAAAAAAAAAAAACCAAACCAAACCAAAACAAAACCTAATTGTATGAGAACCCATTCCACACAACTTTATTGGATTTGTTGAAAGTCAAAACAATAGTAATGCAGAGTGTCAACTACTCATACATTTCAGTTGAATTGCAAGATGAAACTATATTGTTTGCTCCTTCAGTGTTGAAGGCATGCTTATACCCAGCTTCCAAATTATTTCCCACACCATTCCCAACACTGATAGTTCCCAAACACCCTTTACTCAGCTGCCAGAACTTCTCACTTCCCTGTGACAACCTCTATGGTGCAACTATATACATTAACACAAATCTGTCATATCAGAAACAAGAAAGGGAAGACAGTGCAAAATAAACTGTTTGCTATCCAAATACCTGACAGAGGATGTATCAGAACTGCAGTACCTCATTCTCCAAGCCCAACGTGTACCCACTGCCACACACCCTCTGTCCTTACTGTTTCTAAGAATGGATTCTTTTGTTTCTGGCTTTTGCCACCAAGGAAGATGTTCTGGAAGGATTGTGCTGGAAAATAACTGTCCTGCAATGATCTCAAAGAAATGGGCCTTCAAAGGCCAGCTCCTCAAAAGCACCTTGTGCTGCAGAGCAAATTCTCTCATTTCCCACTTGTACATTGCGGTATTTGATTTGTTCTGTTTGAGTAAATGAAAAGGGACTGCCCAGAAATATCCATCAGACCACTGTAAATGTCAGATACACCTTTTCATAGCAACAGAAGGGAGGACAGGCCTGGCTGATCACTGAAAGGCTAATGGTCAAACTAATTGACTTTGGAAAACCAGCAGATTTCAAGTTTCATTATTAAATCCTGCTGGCAAATGTAAAAATTCAATCATATTTTTCTTTCAGGTCAAATAGTCTCTCTACCAAAACATGTTTTCCCCAGAAATACTCTTGTTCACATCTGTAGCAGAATCCTCATTCAGCATAAGACATTTTTACCACTCCATCCCCCATAGCATTACCCTGTTTTCAGCTAATCTTTTTAAAGAGCATGGCTACAATTTACTGAAGCAATATTACATGAGGTCAAAACATTTACACAAGAATTTATCTTCTCACACTCACCTCCAATTATAGCCCAAACTGTGTAACAGTGCTGTTCATTATAGCCCAAACTAGGTAACAGTGCTGTTCACCTACTGCTCCTGCAGACTTCACACTTGGTTTAATACCCACTGTACACATTGTTCAAAAAGTGGAATAGTCTGTTTTTTTTTTTTAATGCCAAAAACGTGCAGCTAACAAGTCTTCAAATTATCAAAGCTTTTACAAAGGTCATATTTGCTTTTGTTTCCTTAAAAATTACATACATCTTTTGGCAATTTTTGTTCCTGATCATTCACACTTGACATGGGAAGTACATGACCTTTTAACTCTTATTAATAGTTTATGCTACATCACATGGGAATTCCCCATTCTCCTCTCTTACTTACCTGAACTGAGTGAATTTTGTCATCTAATTCACAGGCATTTAAAAGGCTCCAGACCTCACATGCAATATACTGTGCTTTTCCATGAATTATTCAAGCACCAGTGTTCTTCCATCATCCATCTCTGGCTGGCTCTATTTCTTCCACTCTATTGAGGTCTTGACTTACGAGCAGACTTATGTTATTCTTTCTTGATTGTCACACTTTATTACAATTAATATTAATTATGTGGATTCTTGTCCAATACGTAGCTTTCTGGGCATAAAAGATTGTCATGTTGTAAGATTTTTTTCTTTGCAAACTTTATGTAATAAAGCATTCTCCTGTCAGGAGCTGTCAGCACCACATATATCTACTTGATAATAACTGTACAGTAATAGAGTTAGCTAAAGAAGTTGTGTGCAAGCAGACATAATTCCCATGGAGAAGCCAATCTTGTAGCTTATCTGTGATTTCCTATGGCTGACATGCAGTTAAACACAAAGTGTTGCAAACAGCCTGCTTGACTAAATGAATAACCTGTTACAGCCTTGAAAGAAATGCTGGCCTAGGACGTTAAACTTCTGTTGGAGGCTTAGGTATAATAAGTAGATTCTGACAAATACTGTTCACACAAATGTTTGCAGAATGAGAGTGCTCCATGAATATTAATGAAAACACATTTTCCAGAGTATTTGCAATCCACACAGTAAACCAGGAGTCTTTGACCCTTCAAGTGCCTTGTCCACATTAGAGGGACAAATCTGATGTGATTTTAAACCAAGATATTTTATCCCACGGTTGAGAAGCAGGAACACTATTTGGTTATACAAATCAAAATCCACAGCAGACCTAACAATTGTTACAGGAAGAAGCAGAGAGAAAATTACAGTTGTTAAAAGACAACAGCTACACATTCTGCATGTTCTCCTGTAACATCACCAACTTTAGCAGTGGCCATCAGTTATGGATCACAGAAAGATAAACAATAAAAGAGCAGACTATTTATTAAGCCTGATTAAAGGGTCACAGTTGGACTGAGAACAATGAAGACAAAACCCAGTCTAGAAGCAGCTGGTCAATGCACAGTAATGGCAGATACAAAACCCCACCACAGTCTGTACTGCAAGGAGAAGGTTTCCAGGAGAGGAAAGTAGCACACAATGATGCAGTGTATATGTGTATATGAAATAGCATTTAAATTCAAAAATAAATCATGTTGCATGGGAGACATCAGGAGAAGTGAGGGCACCAGCAAAAAGGCACCGAAAGACAAAGATTCAACTCACATGCAAAGTATGATTAATATCATTCAAACTGGACCCATGATAAGTATAATAAGGGAAGAACAAGTACTGCTGCCCTGTCTGGTAGTAATAATTTCCTCTCAGGTAGGACCCAAAATTAAATATAAGAAATCAGAGAGCATCATAGCCCAATGATGTCTATTGGCAGGGTACTGGCAAGCAGCCAAGAAGAAGAAAGAAATAAAATATATGTTCTATAAAGCTATTTTTAACCACCAGAATGAAACATTCATTCCTCGCTGCAGCAATTATTTGTAGTAAAAGGAGTAATACAGCTGGAGAGCACTAGTCCAAAAGTAGCCTACTGAGCACATGTAGTTATGGGGACAAACAGAGATCAAGTAGAGATGTGCTGGGCTTTACCAGCTGAGCTAAACATGCAATTCCCTAAGGGGAAAAAGTAAAGCTGAGCACATGATATTGACAGTCTGTTGCAGTTGTCATCCTGCCAGCCAAAGGAGCCACAGCACACACAGCAGTGATTCCACTTCTCAGCATAGCTCACATGGAAAGCCTCTGTATATCACTGGTCTGTGTCACTGCTCAGTTATCCCATGGGGTGTTTGCACCAGCAGCACCTTTCCCTCTCAAAGGTCAGCACAGCTTGGTTTGGCTGCTTTGGAACTGCCTGTACTCCTAAGGATGCTTCTCCTCTTGCTAATTGTACCTTTAGATTGTGTTCTGTTGGTTATGGTGCCTGTTTACTTCAGAGGCACAAATGTTTTGAGAACTGGGGGCACAAGAGATCTCTAAAATAGAGTGGAAAGTATTAAATTGAACAGAAAAAGAAAATTAATCAAGTCCTGGACCATAACACTGGTTACAGCTTGACTGGCAATGACTACATTGTAAGACCAAGACCAGCACTTTTCCCTAATGATATCAGGAAATTTCTTGTGTTTGAATGTGCTGTGCATTAAGTCCCACTTGGATAATAAAATTCATTTTTGTTACATCTATCCCTAACTTAAAAACTGCTCAAAGAAACAGAACTCATTGAGTGGCTGGCAGTTTCCTCAACTAAAAGAAATCCTCTAACTACTTTTGTTCGCATCATGTGATTGAAAGATTACCTGTAATAAAAAGAAAGCAGAAACAAACTCAGGGGGTTTTTCTACATCAAATAACCCATGACAGGTGCCTTAGAAGTCCTGCAGGCTCTAATGTGCTTCATGATAGCAAAGAGCAAAGCAAAACCTGTTCCTTTAAATTCTTGCTGACTAGACAGCATAATTGCATCAGAAAATTCAAATGAATGGCCTTGAAATAAGTTTAAAAATAGTTTTTAATATGCAAAATATTTTTACTGAGTTTGGCATACAATTGCATCTGCACCATGATGATGTATTGCCTCAATAGTCAGGTTTCCCAGCTGAAGTTACTAAGTGACCACAACTGTGCATCTCAAAGCTCGTTTGCTACTGGAGACATTTCCCCTCCAATAACCCCCCAGAGCACAAGCAGAAGGGCCAGCATGTAAGGAGGTTATCTTGCACAAGAGGATAATATTTTCCTCTCTCAAAGAACAAGTTTTATTGTTTGCTAGCACAGCAAAGCTCCTATTCAAGGGGAAGGGTGGAAAGGGTGCAGCAGAGGCAAGAAAAGTGAGAATAGATTAAAAACAAAGACACTGAAATATATTAGCATGCTTATGCCAAGACATTATGGATACTTTTCAGCATATCTGTCAGTCTTATCAGTCCCCAAAGTTATATAGTGCTTAATTATTTTGAAAGAATTTTTTGAAACATTGTCCCAGTGTAACTGGGAATCTACAATATTTATTTGCTCTGAAATTCAAAAAGCATTTCTGTTACAAATAACAGAAACTAAGACTCAGCATGCAAATGAACTATTGCAAAGTTAGCCAGGGTGTGAACTTACAGCACTTGGGGCTCTCTGGTGTGGCTGGAGAATGGAACTGGTGCAGGCTCTCCCCTAGCAGGAAACCTAGTCCATCAGGGCTTTGCAGGGTAAGAATACACACAGCAAGTGCTGCAGAGTAACCAATGCACTGTAACACACACCCTGCCTTCTCTCTCAATGTTTCATGTGCCCATGTCCATTATAGCACCACTCAGTGCAAGGAGATACCCTGACAACGAAGCTGAGCTTCCTTTTCAGGAAAGAATTCATCACCAAAACCATATGCCTTGCAACAATGTAGAAAGAAAGACATGTAGCTTTTGACATTCCTGTGCTTTTGATCAGTCAAAGCAGTTATCTGCTTTAAATTAATTTTCAGCAGTTACATGAATTTTCCAGGTAAGAGACATTATGCAAATATCTAATGTTATTTAGTCACACCTCAAAATTATTATTGTTAAGCAAACAAGAACACAGGTGTAGACTGTGTCCTGGTCCAGACCTCCCTGAACACTGTTAAAAACAGAACTGGTTCCATAAGCACTGGATGGATACTGTGATTATGTCACTATCAGGACAGTAATTAAATACTGCATATCTTTGAAATCCAGCCTGTGGTGTCTTGTCTCTTGAGTCAATTGTGATACTCTTCTTTCCCAATGTGCTGTGTAGAAGTTTTCCACAAGCGTGTTAACTTATCCATTAAAGGATAAGTTACCTTACCCTACCTATTTCTAAATGCAGGAGAACTTGTATAAGGCACTTCCAAATTTTTTTTTTCTCTCTGGATTGAACTATGGCCACAGTTAGCACTTCCTTCAGGACCACTTTATCAACAGCTGCTAGAAAAGGTATTAATTTGCACCTTGCCAAAAATCTTGGTGTACCAGTCAGAAAGTCCCATCTGGCACTGCCTTTGCCCTCCTCAGGCCAAACCCAAGGAGTGCAGTCAGATCCAACAGCCACCCTGGCAAGGAGACACCGTGGCTATCTCCAGAGCACCAAGAACATGGCAGGAGGACTGTCAGGAACAGGATGTTGTCAGGAATATGCATGTGCTGAGCAAATCCTGAGCAGTGCCCAGCAGCAGCTCACAGCTCAGAGAGGGCTGCCCTGAGCTGGAGCCAGGAGCTGGACCCAACCCACAGGGCCTGAGGCAGGGGCACAGACTGTAGGTCTTCAAACTCAGCCATTGCCACTCTGAAAACCTCACAGGCTCTTAATTAAGATCACAGTTTTTCCATTAAGTTAACACAACTGGACACAGCTATGCCTTTAAAGCCTGCCAAAATTTCACCGATCTCAAGCAGGACAATATTCCCTTCTGCTATTTCCATCATGCTGATACACTTCAGGTTGTGTATCCACAGAGAATTCCCATCATAAAACTCTATACATTTATGTCTCAAGAAACACTGAAAGCAGCTGAGGGACAGAAATTGTGTGCTTCAGTGCATCTAATTTTACAACAAGCACACATATATCAAAGCAAAGTATTTACAAGGGAAATATGTACAAAAGATGATCTGACATTTATCACCCTCTTGTATTGATGAGTGGGTATCCTCTGACCTTCCCTTGACAGCATTTGCCAGGCAACAAAAATTGAAACAAATGGCAGGTTTGGTTTTTTATCATTTCTTCCCAGATTGTTATGATAGTGAAAATGGTCATGTCTGTTCTCCATTCCAGGTTAACAGAGTTAATAGTGAGAACTTCCATGTCTGGCTTCTCACTGTGCAGGGGCTGTGGCCTGGCTGGAAACAACTTCCAGGCAATAGAGGGGCTAACACATAACCAGTACCAAGAGAATTGTACTTCACCATCTGTGCAAATCCCACCTGCTGAAGAAGACCTGCCTCTGCTTGTACTAGAATTTGTGAAAACAAGGTGCTCAAAGCAGGGACCCTTGTTATAAGTGTGTCCAAATAGTTTTATATGAAGCATAACACAATTATGTTTTCATCAGATCCAGGCATGACATCTTTTTTTTAGTTAATATTCCAAATTTGGTACAGCTTGATACTTTTTGTTGATAAAATATTCTATATTTTTAAAATTCATGTCTGCTTAATCTGCAAATTCAATAGATGCACGTGACATTTAAAGTGTAATGAATCATGCATTTTTATAATGAATCCAACAGTGAAGGTGAAAAACACTCTTTGATCTTTCTTCTAACAGCCCAGTTATTCCTGGGTTTATACATAGTAGGTGTCTATGGATTACTTTCAATTAAACAACCTATTTTACTTTCTATTCTGTTATGAAGTAAACCCTTTCAAGTCTACAATGACATAACACATGGCTCAGTAGTCCTACTTGAGTAGGTGGAAATTTAAGCTCCTGATCCCCTATTTGCTTTACTGTTGCTGAAAGACTGCCCCAAACCCACTAAACCATCCTCTTTAGGAGTGGGGAAAGAGAACCAGCACAAATCTACAAGCATTTCACCATTTCTCTGCTCATTCTTCTCCACTAGCAGTATCACAACCAAAAACAACAAACATTTATTCCCACCATTTCAGCAATAAAAGGAAATTTTTTCCATGCTGCTGCTACTGATCACAGACCTGAGACGAAACATCACAGAATATGCACAAATGTGGAGAGCACAGAGTAAGCAACTACAATGGTTTGTGAACAAGTTAGAGCTGTAACAAACTCTAAAAGTTTACTTGTTTCCTTATTTCTGCCCAGCTGTCTTTTCTGGCCTGCTGTGCAGCCACGAGAGCTTTACATCTCCTGTCTAGGGCTGAAACCCTCACAACCAAAACTTCTAGTCCCTCACTCTGTTTTTGTCCTGTATGTTAAGATAGTGACCAAAGGAGTGAGAAAAGCTGGAAGAAGCTGGACAATGAATCAAAGCAGCACTGCTCCAGCTCCTCCATAAAGTTATGGGGCAGATTCTTTTGAAGCCATTTTTCTTCTTGAAAAACATGCTCTAATACCCTTTTTGACAGTTTCCTCAGAAATTCATGTAAGCCATTCTGCAGAGGGCAATTTATATTTGCAAGTACAGATGAAAGATATTACTGAATTTCTAATGTGGATTGCAAATTTAAGTTCTGATGAACTGTCAGTGCCATTTGTTCCACAAATAAACACCCACTGATTGCAGAAAGCAATAGGGCTCTTTCATACCTGCTATTATGTTGGTACAATTGCTTGCACAGGAATACAAACACAATTCACATTTCTCTGGTTATTTAATTGAAAAATAATGCATGTTATAGACCTTAGCATGGAATTAATTCAGCAGACCCTTTCCAGAAGAAAAATAGTGAATCCATATTGTAATTTGAGCAAAACCAACACTCGGAGATCTCCTTTGTTGTGGACACTCAAAAGAAAGGACAAGGTGCATAGACTGTGATTTAATTAATAAAAAGTGTGTTTATTAACAGACTACACGTGGGAATTATCAGCAATAGCTGGCACGCTGCTGACCCAAGGTCCCATCAGCTGTGGGGAACTGCTGTTGCCCACTCACATGAACTCCAGAGTGCTCCCTGCAGATGACTTGGGCCCTGCCAGAGTCATGTGGCTGTTGACAGCTCCTTACATGTAGTGACAAGGGTGCTCTCTCCAGATGTGACTTTTTTTTTTTTTTTACAGTGTTTCACCATCTAACAGCCTTGGGTTACCCCTTTGTAAGACAGAGATCACACAGGGAAGAAGCATCTCACTTGCAACCCAGCTGTGCTCCCGACTGCTGCAGGAGGAAAAATACTCCACTAATATGGAAGCTGGAAGGAGAAGAGTCCTTGCAGTGCCAAAGCTGGGAACTCCTCACTGCAGGGATGACAGAAAGCCAGACCAGT
The DNA here is from genome assembly GCA_013400575.1 of Peucedramus taeniatus. Classification (NCBI taxonomy): domain Eukaryota; kingdom Metazoa; phylum Chordata; class Aves; order Passeriformes; family Fringillidae; genus Peucedramus; species Peucedramus taeniatus. The sequence continues at coordinate 158,020 of WBNO01001118.1, read as the reverse complement.
GGGATTTGCCTTCCCTCCCACAGGCAGCAGACGGCATCCAGGCTGTTCCACACATCACACAGCACCAAGCCACCTCAGAGGAAAACTCAAAAGGGATTTTCATTTCCACATGCTCAAGCACAGTCCTCTACCTAAGCCCTGCAGAAATCACACTGAAAATGAACCCCCAATCCTCATCTAAGAGGTTAGATGCACTCACTGCCCAGTAACTGCCCAACCTAACTCAAAGGTCATGCAGACAGAAAGAAACTTTCAAAACACCTCTGTATGTGCATATACATAAAGCAGATATAGCTCAAGCTATGCCTGAAATCAATAAAGTAAATAGTGTTTGTAGGTGCTCAGAGTGACTACAGTTATTCAGTTCCAGCTACCAGGAGCAGTGAGTTTATACTCCCATCTACTATAATGAAATATATATTTTAAAATATATTTCTAAAAAAATAAAGCTTAGGATTAGTTAACTTCTAATTGGAGTAATGACTATAGATGATTAAAAAATTTCTGCATAACTGCTAAAGGTAAGGCATGCAGTAAATCTCAGTCCAAATGGCATCTTGTTATGTGGAACTTCAAATCAAGTGGAACAAACAATGGTTAGAGGCATGTTGTGTTCTGCATAATGCTCTTTTGTATCTATTGTTTAGCTTATATACAGATCCATCTTGAATCTAGTTAACCAGTAATTAAAGGTCTGCAAAATTCTGTTTTGTCTGAGATACTGCTGCAATACACACTATTTCACATGCTTTTGCAGTGGTCCTATTTTGCTTATTTGCCATTACTTGAAAATAGACATCTCATATTGCAATCTGAATTTAGAAAATATGACCTTTACTTCCTGTGGTATGAGATACCTGCACTTGAAAAATACAACCATTTTCACAACCAGAACTGTCTATTTCACAAGATATTAGTTTCCTTCTTTTCCCAGAAAATCCATGTACTAGCACCACTGCAGAACAGTAGTCTGTTAATATGTGATAATGTGTCCATTATCACAACTCAATTGTGACTTAATCAGAAAAGCTTTGTTGAATTCTGAGTAGAATTTCATTATGAATACTTTACATAGAACGTGCTAATTTTGTGGTTAGAATATTTATCTTTGTCTCCTTTAACTAGTTTCAAGGACAAAAAATATCTACTGAAACATACTGCTTTTTTCTAAGAGTTACCTAGCTAGCATCCTAGTTTATGACAGTACTGTTATTTTGGGGATTGCAAACATTAGTTAGCATCAAAATGCAATTCAAGCAACTCTTGTATCTGAAACGCTTCTGAAAAGAATTCCAAAATTTAAAAAATGTTTGTAGTTCAACCAGCCTAACAGGCCTGAGTTCAGATGGACATTTTCCTCTCTTACAAGAGTTCAGTAGAAAAAGGAATTCACAAAATAATCCTTTACACTGGTCTTTGCAGTTCAAATAGCCAAAGTGAAAATAAAGAGTTCTGGAAAGCTCCTTTCTCACTCTAGTTTAGAAAATGACAATGAAATGAAATCTAAAACCTTTGCAGCTTTGCCCAACATCTTAGCTTTTAAAAAAAAACTTCTGAATGTATTGGACCAGATGATGCCACTAGAATTGAAAACATACAAACATCACCAGAAACTCCTGTTATCTAGCCTGACTACAAGGCTGCTACAGCAGAAACATGTCTCAGTCTTCCCACTGTGAACACGTGTAACAAAACAAAAGATGACCAGATAAAAATCTACTGAGCAAGGTTTATTTACATATATTATTACACTATTACAATATTAATACACAATGCACTCCACACAATGCCATTAATTTCTAACAGTGTCTTGTACAGCTTCTATAAAATCATCCTTCAGCTTTTCTGATGTTCTGTACGTTGATTCTGACTTGCTCAGCACTTGCGAATTACTGCAGCATCTCCCCTTTAATATACTGTTAATATAAACTTTAATATACTGTTAAATATTTAAAATCATTCACACACAATATTTTCAGCCATTACACTGGCACATTTAAGCAAAACACAAGCCAGAAGCTACCAAACCCAGTCAGATGTTAAAGTTGTGGGAAAAGCATCTCTTCCAGTGCTTTCAGACCAACCTGGAGCAGAGAAAGAAGAAAGGCAGCACCCTGGAAGCTCTCAGAACCACCGCCAGCCTCCTTCCTTCCTCTTCTCTGCAGAAGTCCCCCACACCTGGCTGCTGCACTGAGAACATACCACACGCTTTGAGATAAGAGATAAGAGGCAAGATTGGCCAAAACCTACAGGCCAGGGCAAGGTGCTGTGCCAGTGTCTTGACAGCCTCCTCATCCTTTATGCAAAGGCTGTACCCGCCCGAAGGGGAGGGCAGGTGCCGTGCCAGCCCCACCAACAGGACTGCACGTCCTCTCAGCTCACAGAGGCAATGCCTGAACAGGCTGCCACAGCCAGAACGGAATGTACGTGCCCCAGGGAGCTGACTCACCCCCAGGTTCAATACAGGACTGGGAGACAACAGAACCTGAGTGGCACTGAGTTTTGGGGAAGTGCAGGATGTGACACGGGGTCTGGAGGAGGTATTAAACTGGATAATCTGCTGACAACCCTTCCAGGGCTCCATGAGAGTTCCAGTGGGAATGATTTATCTCAGGCTGCAAACACTTGAAGAAATATTTTTTGAAGGCAGAATTGGCTGACTTGAGTCACCCAAAGGCAAAGCTAAGCCATGATTCTTTGGTTTAGTTGAATTGGAAATACTGGAGCTATAGCTGTTGTGTGGAGACCTCTAACAGGCCATCAGAAGGACCTCAATTCCTAAGGTAAAGCTGAGAAGAATATCAGCCTGGAAGCTCATGTCAAACCTGTCTTAGCAATCAAAGTCTGAAATAACAAAACACAAAATAATGTCAGCATTTGAGAAGAAAAGGTCATATGCCTCCAGCCAAGCTTTGTAGGATTTCCCCTCTGAGTAACAGCTGGTCTGTCACTGTCTTACAGCCAGCCTGGCTTAAAGACAATCACAGGACAAAAATTAAGGAAATAATCTCCCTGCAGCAGGTCGCTACTGGCAACCCACAACTACTACTGCCAAAACCATCTTCCATTTTCCTCCATTTTCACTGCTGTTTGTCTGTTCTAGCTGAGAGGTGAATGTGTTCAATCTCACCAGATCTACAATTCAAAAAACACTGGTAAGTGGTGTCTGTACTAATGGCTGAGTGCCATTAGTAGCCACCAGCAGCACAGGATCTCAGAGCAACTTCAAGTTACTACAGAGATGTGCTCCATAGGAAAAAAGGTTAAAAGATTCCTGCCATATCAGCCTGAGAGTCTAACTAAGTTCACCCAAAACTGCTGTTTCCACCCAGTCACCCCAAGTTCCATGCTTAACAGAATTAAGAACATCTGACAGATCTAATTAAGTCATCATGGGTATCTTATCCTCATCTTGTAGTAGGTCAAAGGAAGCTACCACTTGCTTTGTGTTTTGGTGGTATGGACAGAACCTACCATAGAGCCAGTAAACACATTAATCCCTTCATAAAGAAACAGCCCCTTCCCCCCAGAGGAACTGTCTGATTAAGAAATCCTGTTTTTTTTACTGCTCCTCAATCACAGGGCATACTATTTCAACTAGACTATAAGCTTCATGTGTTTATATATTGCAGTGCAGGCTATTCATACATTATGCAGCTCAAAATCTAGCCAAGGTTATTTCAGCTTGTGGTCCTTTAAGGTTAGCTGTAAGGGAATTAAAGTTGTTTTGTAATTTAAATTCTTCTCTGCAATAACTATTATATGTGCACCTGTCACAAAATAACTGGCATCACTAGGGAAACCTTAGTCCAGACAGGCCAGCAGACATGCAGCAGCCTCCTGCCCTGGGCCTGGCAAAGGACCTGTGCTACCCCAGGAACCTGCTCTGGCTGCAGGACAGCAAGGCTGCAAAGGGAACGAGACAGAGGAGCTGAGAGGCTCACACAGGGATTCCAGAGGGAGAATAATGAAAGCTGGGTGAGCTCTGAGGAATTCAGGAATGAGAAGCATCTGAGAGACAAGGGCTTCCTCCCTCATCCTTTCTAAAACAACAAAGGTCATGAGGCAGTGAAGCAACCAAGTACCTATATATTCATCCCTGAGCAAGATGAAACCCTGCAGTGCAGACACTCTAGAACCTTACATGACTTCAACAAAGTCTGCTCATTATTTAACTAAAAATAAATATTGGCCAATGAATATCAGTTCAAATGTGACCCGAGGCTTATCAGTTATCCTGATGTGTAGAGAAAGCAGTGCAGGACTCTGATCAGAAAGGAGCAACAAGAGCAAGTCTGGCAGCATTTTAGCCTACCTTAAAGTTGTAAGCCATCCTGCACAAATATTGTGCCTTTCTATTTTACCAGATGGCTGCTATCATAAAAGGAGTCTTTGGTCCCTGTCACAACTTTTCATCACTGTGTACAAAATACAGCAAATATTTGCATCTTTTAGCATCAGTTACAGAGCATTTTCCATCATCCCTGGTGTGTACAGTAACATTATATGGTAACATGACTGGACTGATGAATATTGCTTTATGCCTAAGAAAACCAACGAGAATTTTTCTATCATATCCCATTCAGACTATAAAATAAGCTCTTGAACTAGGATAGCATCTGCTCTCCTCCCTCATGTCATTCAGAAAGACACATGTATGTTATTTGGTTCAGCTTGCCTTGAACTGGAAAAGAGGATTCATTAGGGTCACAGCAATTAAGCTGGCTGAGACACAAACAGATGTCTACACCAAATTCTACGCTATCTTGACCAGGTAAGGAGGTTTTGGCACACTGTGAACAGCATGCCCTGCTGACCAAACACTGCCACTCTGCTGCAGCCATACCTGCCACGAGGAGAAAAAGCTGCACTTCTCCAGGCGAGAGCAATTTCCCATTAAAAAAAAACATTCCTGAATTAGCAATCTGAATATTAATCCCAAAATTAAATTAAAATGTATAACCACATTACTGCAAGTCGGTTGTTTATTTTCTTCCTGTGTACAGAACTGCAGGCCAATAATGTGCACCAGACAGCATCACGCCCACTGCTACAGCTCTGCAGAAGTAGGTGGTGTTGGTGATAATGGATGGCAGAATCACACTAAACATTGTAATCGTGCTTCCAGAACTGCAGTACCTGAGAAGTGCAGTTAACACCAAGAATATCTTGTCAAGAAGATGCCAGTAAATTTAATAAGTATGCAACTTCAAAACTTTACTTTTTCAAAAGCAGAACACCAAATCATCACTGAACCACTGGCAAAAACGTTTTATAACTGCCAGAAGCTTTCATTAAACCGATGAAAACTGAAGAGTAGAACTAACAGCTGCTACTAACACTGATAGGCTCAACAGGAGGTTAGCTACTAGTATTAAGAAAACATTGTACAGCATCATTAGTCACTGACTGAAATTCACTTGTTGATGCAAATTATTACCACATAAACTCAACCAATCAGCTTGCATTTAAGTAATTAAAAGCTTGTGTTTAGACTTTCTAATTGCCAGAGATCCAAAGCAGTCCCTACTAAGAGGGCATTAAAACAGTCTACACCACTCAACAGAAATCCTCCAAGCGTTCCTCACCACTCTAATTTCTAAATCTTGCAGTTGCTGCCTACATTGAAAAGGACAGAAAGCAGCAAGTTTAAAAATAAAGACATAGAAGCAATTCCTTCTGTATCATTTACATTCTTCTAGGAGGAAGCCAAGGGAACCAGGAAGTTCCTCAGGCTGCTGGCAGAGCTAATTAACTTGGCTGATGAAAACTCCTCACTTGTTCATTAGCTGAAAGATTCATACATGAACTTCTGTGAGAATTTGGAAGAGATCCTTGCAAGATTGGTCATCCATCCATCCATCCTAAATTTCACCTGTCATCACAAACATACAGAGCTCTTCACTGTTACAGCCATGCAGGCAGGTGTGGTTTGAGCCACTCCTCATGAACATTTGTAGCTCTGGAATACAGCACTGGTCAATACAGCACTGCAGGGACAAACACCATGGGCCTGAAGCACAAGCTAATACAGTATATGGCCAGGTTTTCCTAAGGATAGTTTTGCTGAATTTAGGGGTTTTCTACAATACAGTCCTGCCATGACAGCTCAGCAATGCTGGATGTTCTGTCAAGCACTGTCCTAAGAAGTCCAGATTAGGTCATCAGCACACAGCATTAGCATTGTTGGTTGAGGAAATAGCATGAAGACAAACAAAACAAGTTAAATATCAGTTTCTAGTCCTTCTGTAAAGCAAGATTCTTACCTAGTAAGAAAGGGAACAGCTCCCCTGTCTGACTAGTTACCAACCCTTGTCACCTGCCCTCAGCTCTGCCCATGGAAAAAAGTCATTCAGAACAGTCTGAAAGGTGCAGAGGTGCTGTTGCTTGCCGTCTTCCAACTTCATTCTGTCTTCACACTTGTCTGCCCAAGCCTGGACAGACACTTGCACTGTAGTCTCTTCTAAGTTCTAAAAGGCCTAGGCAAAGGAAACTAACCTCCTTCCTAGGCCTCCCTGGATTCTTGTTGAAAAGTTATTTTATGCTTCTGTCTCCTCATGTTTCTACTTAGGCCTTCTTAATGAGAGTATATCATGCTCCTTTCCTAAGGATAAATGCTAAAAATACATATTTTGTTGTTTTATCATTTAAAGTTGCTGTGTCTGAAAATCAGCAGAAATAGATATTACAGTAACAAAGGTAGATTTTGTTATAGCAGGAAATAAAAAATATAACAAGATATTCAAAGCATCTGTTCATCTTATGATTCAGAGGCCTAACCAGGTAACAGAAAATCCTCTGCAACAGAGAAGAGCTGTTCTGCAGCCCTTAAGTATTTTGTAAGCAGACAGTATTTTTGATACAGCATAATAAATACTGAACTGAAAGACAAAAGTTACACCCAGAGGTACCATAATTATCTTTCCTCTCTGCTGTGGTCCTCAATCCCCAAGCTGCATTGCAGAGCCTCAGCCAGGTGAGTGAAGAAGCCAGGGCTGCTGCAGGTGGCTGTCCCCAGAGAGGAACAGAAGCTCCTTGCCCTGTCCAGAGTGGGAAGCAGCAGAGTGGGAAGCATCTTTGCTTTGCAGGTTCTGCTCTGAATGGTACCGTTCCATTAGGCTGCTGTGAGAAATGGGTGTTGACATCCTCACTAATGACTCGATCTGGAAAACCAGCCGGGTGCTGGGCATCGCTGCGGGGTCTGCACGAACATCAGGCTGCAGGTTTGGTACAGAGCACAGACAGTCTGAACTTCTGAACTTAGGGGCATGGCAGAAATGGGTCCACCCAGAAATGGGTCCACACAGAACCCAAACAGTTTGAACTTTTGGAAGGGGAAAATGACCGTACCTGTTCAAGGGGGGATATGTGGTGGGCGGCTCGGGAAGGCTGTACCTTCCTGGTACCTCGGCCGACAGGGAAAAGAGGGGGGCAACAAGCAGCAGGGGGTTCACTATCAACGGAGTCTGCGGTCTCCAAAAACTCGAGACTCCGCGGGGGTGTGGCCCAGGGGGCTCTCTCCCTTTATTCGAATCAAGTTACAGAACTTCTGTCTCCTTTGTGGACCCTGGCTTTTCAGAGCATAATTTTCCACGCAATACTACGAAGGTGAACATTCTAAGTGTGCAATGCGGCCCAAATCCCATGAAAACAGTAACGCTGATATTTTACAATGCATAAAGTAGTACATCTACATCACAGGTGCAGCAATACCTCTCTTAGGAGGGAGAATGGGAAAGCACGGGAGTTACTCCTGACCAATATGCAAGGCTCTTGCACACCGGACGTACCTGTGAGCACAGCACCAGGAGCAGCAGGTCCATTTGCTGCGGGGAGAGCCCGGGAGGGGCTGCAGCCCCGGCCCTACCCTGAGGCTGCCGGCTCCCGGCGGAGCTCAGGCCTGGACACGGCCATCTGAACTCGGACTCTCACAAAGTCAGCTCAGCTCCGCAGAAGCTGAGCTCCAGATCACAGCTTCAGGCCCCAAGCCACATTCTCGGACATGCCAGAGGATGGTGAGGGCCAGCTGCTCCCCGAAGGGCTCCGGGCAGCAGTATCCTTGGCTGGGCAGAGATACAGCTGGGGCTGAGCTGCAGAAAGGCACAGCTCCGGAAGGGCTCCGGGCAGGAACGGAGACCCAAGGCCGAGCCCCAGGCCGAGCTCCTGCGCCCAGCTCCTGTGCCTCCCTCATGGCCAAGGGCAGAAGGTGGGGACACCCCAGGTGCGGCTCCTCAGCACAATCAGGGGCTATCAGGCCCAATGGAGAACCACCACTTATCTCACAGAGTATCAGCTGTGCTGGTGCCACCTCACGCCCAGAAAAAAGGTATGAGCCGTTTCTAAAAATCCCTTGTTCTTGCTGCTGCCAGACCAGCTCAGAGGTTCATTGCTGATAAAAACACCTATAGCAGACCATGTGCTTTCCTACCATATTTTCAGCTTGTTTAAGAGCTCACTGCCCATTATATTTTCACATCCTAAACTGAACAAACTCCAAACTGAGTAGCAGCCGTCTTTTGTGTGTGTCTAAAGTGACATTTTAAGCCAGTTCTTACTTCATTTGATGGGATTCTCTTTTCTCTAAATCCCTCTGAGAGTTAGAATCTTCCTGCTTTGAGCCATCTGAACTTAGGGGCAGACACAGAGTTGTGCACCCCGACACCAGAGTTGCTCACCCTCACCCCCTCACCGTGGGCAGCAGCTTCAGGCGCTCGCTTGGCTGGGAGGGGGCTCGCAGCCGGCCCAGCCCCAGCACCCACTAATTGCCTACAAAGAAAGTAGGTTGCAAATGAAAGTGTGACAGGCACCGTCACACAGGGTGATGAGAAGGAACTGTGGCAGTAGAGAAAGCACAAGGATATAAATGTGGATAATTGGAATGATTTAATTTGCTAATGTTGCATAAGAGGCGTAATTAGTTCAGTAACAGTGAGAGCAGCAGAGGAATCAGACTAGTAATCACAAATAATTACGTGCCAATTACACATAGTAAGGGGGTTTTGTTGTTATTGAATGGTCAGAATTTGGGAACTAGACCAAATAACAGACCTCACAATCTCTGTTTCAGTCACTTTTTCTTTCCTAAAGCAGCAAAGCCTCTCTACCTTTTCTGTGGTAAAAAAAGAAAAAACAAAACCCAAGAAAAACCAAGATGTGATGTGCATCCAAATTGGATATTATTCTTATCAGGAAAGATAAACTTGTAGCATCTTTCCAAAGCTCCCTTTCTGTAGCCAAAATCTTTGTCTTGTCCACACTGTCAATACCATCTGCCAGCAGCCTCCTCAGCTCATAAGCCATCTGCCAGCCATTGACCTAGAGCTTTGCGTGCTCTCACTGCCATGCTTGCCTAAGCTTCTGCATTTCCACATCTCTCACTAGCCTCCTACCCTGCTCTCACACATCCTCCCAGAAGAACTGATCCAGACAAATATTACTAAGCCAAGAAGAATGGAAAGAGTTGAATACTGGTTGTCTTTCCTGTGAAAAATGCCCCCTTTTTATTTTTTTTACCCAGGTTATTTCCTGGGTAAAATAATACAGGGCCTTTGAGTTGTTCTGCAATAAAAAAAAACCCAAAACAATAGTAGAATAATTCACTATTCAGTAAGGAGTATAAATTAATTTATTTAAATAGACTATTTCTTCTTAATTACAAAACTAAAATAAAAATCAAGAAAATGGAGATATATATTTTATTATCAATGACACTAGTCACATATTTATTCTTATATCTGATACTCTTTAACTGAGGGAAACTATAACTGCCTTGAGTTGTAAGTTGGACACTTCAGTTTACTGCCTTTAGAGCCATTAAAACAAACTCAAGATATAAGAAAATACTCTGTAAAGAAGAACAATGCTGCCACTACCACTGGAATTTGAAATTCATGTTGACTGATGTAAAATTTTGTTCAAATCTGAAATTATGTACTTAGAAATATGAAAACAGCTTTTGTGTCTTTCAAGTGTGCACAGAAGGACATCCCTGAAGCCTCCACTTCGCTTCTCACACACCCATAAATGCACAGAGATTCCCTATATTGTGCACAAATGAAAAAAGAACCATCTTCCAGTTGCAGATAACACAGCACTACTATGAAAGTCAGCATCTGGACATCCAGATCATGATTGGTTTTCCTAATGTAATAAAGTCTCAAGTACCCCTTTCCTCAGGAATCTCTTAGATTGTAGCAGAAAACTTCACCATTCCCACAGAAACCAGTTCAGTGGATCAGTTTGGACACAGTTGTCCTAATACTAGTTTTCCTTGCCAGAGGTTTCTTGAAACTACTTTTTTAACAAGGTTTTAACATTTAAGCATGTGTGTTGCTCTTACCCTTTACTGAGAGAACATTTTAGGCAGCATTTAGTTTTTCTCCAGCACTGTGAGCACATCAACTCTTGAAGGTTTTGAACAAAGATGTTACAGTAATTTTTCTTATAAATAGGAATAAGCATAAGAACAACATGACACAACTGAAGAAAGCCTATTTTGCAGCAGAAATATTAAAAATCAGTTTTGTCCCCAGTTGCTAGCCTGCTCATATTTATTATCTACTCACAAATGCATGCTGCTGATGTAACCTCATAGGGGTTCATGTCCCTGAAACTTCAGTAAAATTAATTGGGCCAGTATAATATATGATCTAGTTCTTTTGTTCATTTACCTCATTTGTGTAACTTTCTGAGGATATGTTTGTTACATGTTTCCTGGTAGAATTGCACAGATGAAGCTGCTTTGTTACCATGGGATGAGGGCAGAGGCATATTGCTTCTTCTCAAACCAGGTGGCAAAGCAGGGGCACAGCCTGTGCTGTGCTGCATCTTCTCCCCTGTCCTGGAAATTCTCAACACAGTTAAGTGGCTTCTGGGCTGTGCACCTGAGAGTTGCAGAGATGCTGCAGGGCTGGGCAGAGGCATCTCACAGGGAACAGAAGCTTTTCTGCCCCTTCCAAATCTGCCTACACATTCCCACATTGTAGGGGCACCGTGAGGTCTTTCCTGCATTGGGGGAGCCTGAAGATTATCTCCTTTCTCCTGGAAAAGATGTCTCATCTGGGAAATTTCAGATAGATATGGATGAGTGATAAATTTAGGGAACATGATGTAAGGCTGTGGGGGAAATACACAACTCTAAGTGCCCTGTACCCCTTTGCCAGGCTCCAGTATCACAGTGCACTCAGGGCACCAGGAATCATCAGAGGCACAATCCCTCTGTATGTACCCAGCCCAAGGAGCCATCTTCTCTGCATCTCTTTCTTCTCTACAAAGGCACATCCATGCAGCATGTCAAAAAAAAAAAAACAAAAAAAAAAACAACTAACCATTTCTTCACCAGTCTTCCCCTCCCCTCAGAGCTGCTCAACATCCCTCTGGGCTGCCTGATCCACAGCTATGCTGCATCACTTAACTGCTGCCTTAGCTCAAGGTTCACTTCCCACATTTTATTAAGTAAAAGAGGGAATCAGTTTCACTGGGGCTTTATTTGAGCTTTATTGGAACTTATATTGCAAGTTTTCTGGAATACACTTGCTTTAAAAAATGGTTCTGATTTCTACCCCACATTCTCTTTTCAGATGTAAAAGTGTTCCTTGTTGAATTTTTTCCCATTATTTTCTCTGGGGAGGTGCTGACATGACAGCTTGGTAGGCTTTATGCCATTCTGTTTGCAAAGCTGTTGTGATGCTTGTAATTTTTTTCTTACATATTTTCCTTTAGAAAAAAGGAAAAAGCTTGCTTTTTCTCCCTCTGATTGATACAAGGAAATACCTATCTATGAGAATTCCCCAGGAGAACCAAGAAAGCTGAGTTAGAGGGGCAGAAACCTCACTTGCAACATTGAAGAGAAACAGTCCCTTGGCCCTTCCCTGCTCTGCAGCAGGAGCTCTGTTTCAGCTGGTTCATGGGCTGTTTCAGCCACTGGGAAGTGCACAAATGAATCACAACCCTGAGTTCATCAGATTTTTATCCCATACCTCTCCCTTTTGTCCTGTGGCAAGTCAAACATCTCCTAGGTCTGCAGAGAACCTTATGATCCTTCTGCAGAGAGTATGTTACTTATATTTCCCTAAGGATCACAACTGTGGCCCTTGTGTTGCTCTGGGGTGCATGAAATGCTTCAGGCATTCGACCCCAAGTCAGCTCAGATAATGGAACTCAGATATTGAAAAGGATTGAAAGCCCCAAATTATGCAAATCCACTGCACCGAGTAACTCACAGCTCCCGTTCCCTGGCCCCGTTGGCAGTTGCAGATTTCCTGTGTGGAGGTGAGGAGGAGCAGTTTAATTAGAGGAGGCTGCCATGCTGAAGTGTGTGCGTCTGTCGAAGGCAGGCAGCGAGCGGTGCATGAGGAGCTGCAGGGCTCCTCCGTGAGACCCACGACGTCTCACGGGCCTCAGGTTCCTGCCTGTGGTTTCCCTGCTGATGTTTTACTAAATGAGTCACAGTCAGCCTGATTTATCTGCTGCTAAGGGACTTATACAACAAATATACTGACATATTTGATTGTTCCACAGATAGAACCAAAACAAGTGCCCCGTTGGTTCTATCATACCACTTAATAACCAGGCTTAGGTGCCCCAGAAATTTAGTTTCATCATGAAGACTACTTGAAAGTCTCCCTTTCAACTGTTATAAAATACCAGCATATTCAAATCTTCTCCATATCTTCTTTTAATATGGACAATTTCTTCACTACTTTATTGTAAAAAGATTAGGGAAAATAATCTGTAAAGCATGTCAGAGCCTTTCTTTCCATCTGCTCAATAGAGACATGCCTTGATGCCCCTAGTATCCCACTGCCTGTCTGCACAGCAGCTCCCCTGTGGGCAACTATTCCTTCTGTGGACAAATCCAAAGAGTGAACCTCCAGCAGGTCAGTGCTCTGCAGGTTCCAGTGCAAGAATCTGCCTGGGAACTTTCTTTTTCCCACCATAACTTCCTTTGTATATTCAACATACAGCTCAGGATTCAATGTACCTATAGAGATGGGAATCTGCACCTTAATGAATTAAAGACTTTTAGGGCTTTTTAATAGGCTATTAAAGCTTGCAATTTGACACACAAAAACCTACGGGTTATTAAAGTCCACATTAGTTTTGCAAAGAGTGCTAGTCATGCAGGCAAAAAGGTTTTTTCAAAGTGTATTACAGCAGCCATTTCTCCCCACCATAACCTGTGGGTCAATGTATCAGCTCTTCACTCACATTTTCCAAAATTGCTTTGGAGGCCTTCTTTCACCGGGTGTTTGAACATGATAAAATACAGTGCCTTTGTGCCATACTCCCCATGATTTCCAAAAAGGTCCAAAAATACTCCTCAAAACACTTCAGAGCACAAGGGTAACTAAAATAAGATACAGACCTGGTGTAATCTGAAGGGGTTGCCGGTTAGTGTCAGAGAAACAGTGGCACTTCAGCTTCCCCTGCTTTGTGAGAGATTTTGCTTTTGCAAAGGACTTTTATAAGGACTGCAGCCCCAATAAAGCTCTGACTTTGGCCAGGGAAGGGGCACACACACTGAATTCCAACAGAAGCCTTTAGCTGCACTGTCAGTGTTTCTCCCTTAAGAAGCAGAAGCCTCCCTCCAACATTTCCTTAGCTAACATCTACCTGAAGCTTTAGAAGAAAAAGACAGACATATCAGGTTTTAGAGTGACAATTGTAATTCATTTCTCTCACATGCAACAAAGGAAATGTTTAGAGAGCACTTGAGCTCAGAGAAAAAAGATGCAATTAGAGCATCTAGTGTTAAACCCTAGCAAAGAGCTCCCCAGGAAATTCAACCCAAGGCACATGATACAGAAGTGTGAGCAAGTGAGGGGAATGCCTTTCTTTTTGTCAAAATGCAATCAAAATTATAAAAATGAGAAATGGCAAAACTGTCTCTGGTTCTGTCTACTGGGGACAAGAAGCAGCAGGAAGCTGAGTGACACAGGTCAAGTGGCACTCAGGGACAGACCCCAGCAGCCCAGGCACAGCCCTGGCAAGGGACACTCAGGCTTTCAAGTCAGGTGTTGGCACAGGCACCTGGCTTTGTCAAGCACACAGAGGCTCACAGAGGAAAATCACTGAGAGAAAAGAACACTAACTTGAGACCAGATTTGAAGATTTGATTCAAGTGAGAACAGTTTCCCTCTTTAGAAAAAAAAAAAGAGAAAAAAGAAATGGCCTTCTGTAATCGTACTCTTTTTGCTTGAGAAATCTCTTTTTTTTCCTGACAAACAAGTCTACGTGGTAGCTGTCTAAACAAAGAAGTTGGAACTAAGCAAATAATGTGATTAAATTGGCCCCCTGTGAAAAAAAATAACCAGTCTCTTTATTTTAAAAACAATTTTGATACTATTTTTATGGAATAAAAAGCTAGAAAATTAATTAGGAAGCATAAATAAGAGAATTTCTTTGCTCAATAAATTTACGTTGATTTACAGCTCTCAGTAAATCATAGGTTTTGCTTTCATGGTACAATAGCTGCTGAGTGCTTTTGGTGCAACTCCTCATGGAAATATAACAGTTGATTCCCACATGTACATCTATATGAATCTAAAATTCTCTTTCTGTAAATATTCTTCCTACTAAAACTGGCTTCCCAGCATGCTCACATAAAGATGAGCTGTGAGAGAATTGTAATTTCAATATCTGAATTGGGATCTACAATACATAAAAAGGGCAAAGCAGATTTATTATATTCACTGTGAATAAAGTCATTTGAGGAAATAACAGCTTTATGTTTATTCAAACATAACTGAACCCATTATTCTTCAAATGTCAACAAAATCATAGGAATAGTTCTCTGCTCCGTGGGGTAAAATGCTCAGAAGTTTTCACTTTAACTAAATGACTAAATGACATTCTGACTAAAAGCAAGGGTGATATATGATATAAAACACCTGCTAGGGCCACAATCAGCATGACAAAGTTGGACTGGGCATGGAGAGATTTTATCACACTTAACATTTAACAAATATTCTGTCGAGGTCTCTACATGCCCAAAATTGACCTGTTAAAACCAATTTCTTGTATCTTTTTACCCTACTCCCCTTTTCCTCCACTATCTCAGACAAGCTCCTGTAATTGCAGTCTTCTATCCAAAGCCAAATCCTACCTTTGCAAGGCTAAACTAAAAAGCAGACTAAACAAAACTCACCTCCAGCTCTTTGCCTGAGCTTTCTGTGTTCCTTCCACCTTCCTGCTTAGGTCTCACTTTTAGTATATGAACAGTATCCTCTTCCCTGGGCCTCAAACTGGGAATCTTTCCTGGACCTTTGAAACTTTTCTCTTTTACTCTTTCCCTGGCACTGTCATCAGATAGCTTCCATAAACGTGTGACTTTTTTCTGGAAAGTAACATGGAGCAATTCCTACCACGATCCTCCTTTTCCATCCTTCTCCTTCAGCTGTACAACGCTCTTTTGTCCTACAAGGCAAAAAGTAGTAATGGGAGTGATGAAGGTCTTAATCTGCATCCCACTTAAATGCTCCTGTAACTTCTCTTAAAGAAGTTGTTCGGCAAAAGACAAAAAGTAACTTCTTGAGTAGCTTTCAAAAATAGAGAAAAAAATATTTTCCCTGCCGAGTAGTAAGTGAGGGAGCTTCTGGAAGTCAGTGCATCTGCAATGGGCAGTAAGTGAAGAAGGTTTTGTAGGAACAAGCAAACATAGAAATCAAAGAGCATTTGAAAAGAAAAGATGTTTGATATTTGTTGTCCAAGTCTCCACCCATCTCAAAATCTTTAATCATTAATAGAATGAAAATCTCTGCTGTTTCAAGGAACTGACTACTGCAGTTGGCCAAAAGAGAGAAGTCGATATGAGCAGACAGTAAAAACTGTAGGTGCCCCATGAAAGACAGATTACCAAGAATTTATTACATTATTTTTTTTCTTTAAGTCACAGAAATTAATCTACATTTTTAGATTGAGCATTCATGTATGTCTTATGCTCACAATATGTCAGGTTGAAACACCCAAAACATATAAATTAAAAGCCATAAAGTGACATTGCTGATTTAAGAACCTGAGGGCCAAAATTGTGCTATCATAAGAAAAAACCCTACTACTATTTACTATCTTCAAATGTGAAATTGAGATGGACAGATATATATTTAATGTAAACTTCCCTTGAATCAGCTGTAACAAACAAATGGAGAAATATACAAGAGATTTGAGAACGTGTATGAAATAGAAGGCTGCAAGAATGAAAAAGAGAATATTATAAAGGCTGAGTAAAAGAAAAATTTGAAAAAAGAAGATGACTGCGGTCATTGGGGCTCAGCCATTAGCCAGCACTCTACTCAGGCTGTTAAGATCGTGCAGGGACCTGTAGGGGATTGTTGTTTTTATTTATCAGTGATCAGACTTGCAACAACTTCAATGGAAGGATTTTTCTCTTGGCAGTAGAAGTTTTAATTCTCTTATTAGCCTCCTAGTGCAAAAAGAGTCCAATCAATATGAATATACAGATACTTTCAAAACAGATGCTCTCAAGGCTCTCTATTAATCAAAAAATTCACTGCTACTTTTAAAAGATTCATCATTGTTTTCAGAGCTGAACAAATAATTCATGAGTAACTTACTCACTAAATTCAGCCTACTTTGGTTCAAAGATTATCAATGTGAAGATCATGATTTCCTCAAATGTATTCATGTTTGAAGGCGATGAATATGTTAGCACATAGTTTGCTCTGTGGATCCTGATAATCCAACTGTAAACTGTATTCTTTGCTGTGATTTGTCAAAATAATCAGATGGCACTTGGTGTTTGATCAGTGAGTGTGAAGGTACTGCCAAACAATCGAGATCGTTCCCATGTTTGTGTCCATAACGCTGTAACACTCAATCTGAGAACTCAGAAGCTGGAACACAAAAAGTAAAAATGGCATCAAAATGCAAAACAAATTTATTTTAAAACAGATACACTTTACAGAGAAGCAAAGTGTATGGCTCAGAAAGAAAAATTACATGCCAATTTCAGACACCTTTTTTGCTCTCCAAATTTACTCTAGATAGGTATTGAAGACACTCTATGTGTTTTAGTCTAGTACAGCTGTAACACTACTTCAAATTAGAAAGCTCAGAGGCACAAAAGGAGCCTCCAGTTGTTTCAGTGGCTATGCAAACCTTCAGCTTAATAATGCTGCCTTTCTACAAGAAACTTTAATACCTTTTCCAGGTCTAGTCTTTTATCAGTTTAAACAAACACATTTTAATTCAGGTGATACAGCTCCTGTGAATAAGCTATGATCCAGAGACCAAAGATATTTGTTGTATTTTTATAGCTCTTAAAGAACAGCTATAGTGATATCAGTGTAAAATCCCTAACAAAAACCATAGTCACAGAATATAGTCCCTTTTATTATACACTTCCAAGTCTTTAAATAGAAAAAAGAACAGATGCCAAAGCAGAGCCATATGTTTTAAATGTAGCTGTATACAAGCATGATTTTATTTTTTCTGACAGAAAATCTATAACTTGAGTGGGAACTTACTGAGTGGAATCCTCAATGCCATATTTCTGCTAAAGAAATAAACTCCCTATAGAATATGTCAAAGTCTGAACTGAGAGATTGAGACATTTTGATAACAACTCAATACTTGTCTCAAAACATCCAATTGCTTTGAAGTAATTGGTGGGAGGAGACAAACTGTTAATACTGGATTTATTTGGCAGAGTTTGAGTCTTATACTACAACCACCAGCTCCCCTTGAAGTTGTTGGCAGGTAGCATGCATTTAAATCAATGGTAGCAGTCCAAACGAGCCCACTACTGCAACAGCCCAATAAGCCTCTCTCTACTTAAAAAATACATATTTTCTGAATGGAGATGATGGGAAAGAAAATGGTTAATCAGATCTCAAATGTCCGGCAAGTTCCTATGCTAGCTGCAAAAAATATATTTTCTGTAAATTCTTATGTCACTAGATCAACTTCAAAGGTGTAATGAACACCCTGATGCCTTACAGTCAATGAACCTCCCTGATGCACCTCTGAATGTAAATCTGTATCTTTAAATTTGAACACTCCTCATGTAACTTGTAACTGAGAGCAGAGGCTGCTCATCTCTCCTGGGTTTTATAGCCCCTTTTAGCTCTGGATCCCTGATCTAGAGCCAGGAGTCTCCTAGGAGCTGGAACATTGCAGGAAATTTCTGGTTGCATGAGAAAAATAGCCACAAATTAAACACAGAAAAATTCATTCAGAAAATATTTTCAGAAGATTAAGGGTATGGACACACAAATACGAAGGTAAAGCCTGATGCATAAACTGGGAGCAAATAACACTGCACCAGCTGTGTTTATTTGCAAGAAATGAGCAGGCTGTATATTGAAAAGTCCATCTGACAGATTAACAAATTCAGCATGGATTTGTCCAGAGTTAAATCTGTCACTGGTCCGATGGTGCTAAATTGCTTTTAGGAGTTCACAGCTTTTTGAAACTGGGACACTTGACATGGAAAAGTGAACGTGTTAACCTGAAGTAAGGGTTTAGAACAAATTGTTTTTGTGAAGTGTCATTTATACAAAGATCTGATTAAAAAAAAAAAAAAGGACAAAAAGCCCTGAATGAGAAGAACACAACAGAAGAAAACTTCCCATATGATTCAGTAACACTTCCAATGTAATGCTGGGTTACAAACAACCTGCATAAATTGGGACCTTGCTAAAACCTATGAACATTCGCTTTATTGAAGACTAATTAAAGACCATTTTTTAAAAAAGGAGAGTTTTTCCTATTGACTAACTAAAAGATATCAATGATAGTAGTGGTTTTAGAACTGTCAGCTCCATCAGCTTCTCAACACACTGCACCTGATCTCAGATACTTGGACAACACAGCCAATGACAGGCTGCAAGTCAGAATTGTTGCCAAGGATGCAATCCGAGGAATTATGAAACATGCAGGAGTTTAAAGCTCACAGACAGCACACATTTATGGCATAACATATGAGAGAGGTAAGCAGAGATTACTGAAGTTGCAGGAAGGTGAGCTGTTTATTTAAATAAAGCAAATGGTTTTGCTGTTGGCCATTCTTAAGCTGTTCATATTAATGTAATGACTAGAATGCCTCTGACCTGGAAGAAGAAGGGAAATTCTCTGTCAACGTGAGCGATTACCTAAGCATACAGACGATAACAAGAGATACGCACACACAGTTGAAGATAGAAACCAGGTTTTATAAGCCTTGTACAACTGACAGCAGCAATCAGAGGTTACTAAACAGGGGAAAACAGTATCAGGGAGCATCCAGGAGCTGCTCTCTGCTATTATGCAGTGCTCAGCAGGACAGCTTGTTTTCAGGTGGTTTGAAAACACTGGTGGTAATTCCTTCTTTCTGGGCTTTATCAGCAAAAGGGCACCTACAGACATGGCACTGGGCATAGCAGCCTCAATATTTCACATTATGAGCCAGAAATAAAAACATGAAATTAAGTCATTCAAATTTGGGAATTGTACTAACATGGCTGGAGAAATGAGCATTCCCTGTCTAGCTGGGACAGCCCTGTCTGAGGTCACTGTAACGAATCAGCTCCCTGGAGCGAGTACCTGAAAGCTTTTCACTAGAGCAAGAAGGGCATTTTGGAAAGGGAAATATTGAAATTGCTGCTTATTCAGATCCAGAACACAGGTGAAATCAAGCAGATATCCAGCAGGCTATTGCACTGAGAATTTTTTTATTTCAACTTTTGTGCTTTCTCTGCTTCAACACAGGTTTTAAGTGCTTGTGACAAAGGTACAATATCCATGGCAGGGTGCCCTTTTCTTGAAATTGCACATTGGCTGCAAAGATGAAAGTCATCCAGATCTTCACATGCTCTAAGTCTGCAGTATCACAGCAGCCCATCTCACTGTGGTGTCAGGCCGTGCCCTCTTAAGAGGAATGTGATAAGGAGTGCTTTGGGAGGCAAAAGTTAGAGGAAGAGAGAGAATCAACCTTTTGTTTCACTCTTCTGTCCCTCTTACAAGCCCAGAACTGAGGACTCTGGGTGGCAGGAGGAAGTGCAGGGTCCTGTTACAAACCAGAGGCTGTCTGAAGCATCCCTCCCACACAGAAAATGCAGAGGCTTGGCTGTGGTCAGCCCTGTTGTACTGCAGTGCCCTTTCTTCCCTCTCCTGCTTCAGCAGAGAGGCAGGGACAGTCCCCCCACCCCCCGTCCTCAGGGAGGTTTGTTCTGTAACACAATTACACTGGATCATGGCAAGTGTGACCCTGGAGCCTTTCATATGGGGGTAGAGTCATTTTGGTTGGAAAAGACCTTTGAGATCATCGAATCCAGCCATTAACCCAGCACTGCCAAGCCCACCACTAAACCATCTCCCTAAAGGTGACATTTACACATATTTTAAATACCTCCAGGATGGGGACTCCACCACCTGCTCAGGCAACCTGTGCCAATGATTGTGATAGCCAAACCAAAACCACCACCCGAGGAAGCTGCTGCCCTCTGGGGCAGCATCAATTCATCAGCAGCACCTACCTCAGTAGAATAAAGGACAGCACAAGGTGACACACATGGGACAGGGACCCCAGACCAGAGTCCTGCATGCTTTGTTGCTGCTTCCTTTGCTGTGGACACACCCAGCCACAGCTGGGCTAAAGCCTTTCCTCTACCAGCAGCCCCTCACCCAGCTGCCAGTGCTGGAGAGACTGAGCGAGCAGGATGCCAGCAAGCTTCACAATTATGTTCCCTCTGTGAAAGACACCTGCTGCAATTCCTTTGTCATAGTGTGGCTCTGATGTGAAAAGGAAATTGGGTTTTATTACAAAATTGAACTTTATGAAAACACACCCTCCCCCTGCTATCAAATGCATTTCTACAAACAGAAAAATCTAACTCTGCAGTGGGTTTTTTTTTTCTTTTTCTGAATCTGAATAGTACAGAGGACACTGTGATATAAATGGAAACATTACAATCATGTAACAAAGCAGTGCTAGGCTGTATCACTCGATCACTATGGTCTCCTTCACGAAAAGGAAAAGGCTGACTGACTATAAAAGAAAATATTAAATAGCTGTAGTTTACCTACAAAGCCTTTAAAGCACAGATGGCCATTATCTAGGGGATATTGATGCAGAGAGATAACATGGGTCATGCACTATTAAAAAAATAATAAGACAAGGACCACATCTGATACTGTAGAACAAGAAATAATTTGCTCTTTCAGGGGGTGACCAGACCTAGACTGTAGTTCGGCTCTCAGAGCCGATATCATTATTTAAGAGCGCCCGTACCCTCTGTGTAATGCACCCTTTGCTGCTTTATGTTAGACAAAGCAGCTGGGCATTCTTCTTATCACCTCAAGAGATGGGCTTTAATTTTTGTTCAGAAATTATTTTAAAGTAGTTTCAGGAAAGTGCTTGTTATGCTTCTATAAAGGTGTTTGCAAAGACATCAAAGTGCGTGTGGCCTGTGCAGTGACGCACCTTCCCCACGGACACACAAAGCTTGGTGGGACAGGGCCAAGGTTACACCAGCCTCCCAGAGCTCAGATGCTCTTTGTAACGAGACCATTTGAAATTAAAAACATGAGCTGTAAAGCTCACAAAGGTAGGTGTCTTCAAATCAAGGATGACATTATCTTTTCTCTTCTGTTTTCTATTTTTCCTTCTCTTTCATTCTTTCTTTTTTAAACATTTTGCCACTGGTTCAGTTTTAGAAAGAGGTTCCAAGCTAAACCAGTGCCAAGGAGGATGCAAGCTCATGGAAGAGCAGAGTATGTGGCTGGCAGTACTTCCTGGTCTGAACTCAACTTTGAGAGATTTTTGGTAAGTCTCTTGAAACAGTCTTTAGGAACCAATTTAATTTTCATCTAAGGTATCCTCTCTCTTTGCCAGAAAGTGATGTTTTAAAGCAGGACCAGCTTCATCTGTACAGCTGTCAGTTTTCACATGAATCACAGAAAAATGCATTACTTGAATCCCTGTTTCAGAGATTTTTGCCATGTCTTGTGGAGTTGTTGGCAGTGTGGGTATTGAATGTCCTTTTTCATGGTAGGAAGGGAAAACAGAGGATTTCCCTCCTTCCTTAAGAGCTTTGTGTGAAAACCACCCAATTTTTCTTTTTCACCAATACTTTCAGGAAGCCATAAACCTGATGCACTAATGACCTGTAGTACAAAAATAATTTTTCAGTATTTGTGAGAGCATTAAATTCTGTTCCCCCTTTTCACCAAGCTTTGTCTTAAAGGGAATGAAGAGTTGGTATTATTATGCCTCCCCTGTAAAATTCTCATAAGTATCCTACATGCTGCAGCACTACTTCAATCAAGCATAAAAAAGAGGGTATCCAATTCTGATTTTATTATAAGGCACACAGTATCTGAAATCTTTGATTCATAAGGCACTTAGTTCTCTTTCCTGTGTAAATTCTAGCCATTTTGTCCACAGAGAAAAGAATGGGAGTACAATCCCACGACACCCTACAGACACAAATACCAGGAAGCAAATGAAAATAATCTGCAACATGTAAAAATCATGATGTTTCAAAGAATAATAACAAGCTAGTTAATGCTGCTCCAGAAATAGTCATTTTGTAATTGCAAGGTCTACTGCTAGGAATGCACAGCTAGGACTTAAACACCCATGTTAGTTTCCAAGAAGCATTTTAGAAAAAGGAATTTCATCCTTATGCTACATAACCAGCTCCAATCAATATGTCTTCCTCCAGGTAATTGCCTGTTAAGTGCATCCCTTGGTGACAGAACAACACACAATATGGACACCACAGCCAGGAAAAAATCCACAGCATCTAGTTAGCATCTGTGTATCGATGAAACTCCTCTCTCTTCATCACAAGAGTGATTTGTGCTTGGGACTGTATTCCAAGGGGTCTGCTGCAGGGAAATATCATCACACATGTTTGTGGTGCACCCACTATGGCCAGACCACTAAGACTTCCCAAGGGAATCAGCTGGCTTCTGCTCCTTACAAGCACCATTTGCATGGTAAAAGCTCTGTATTAATCACCCACAATATAACTGCATAACCCAAATTAACCCTAAAAATAACTTCCCATATAGAGATGTGAAATACATAGTTCATGTGTGTTTTCATTTCACAAGAGCCTTGTTACACCAATTACTCTTGTTGGTTTGGCAAAAGTTAGATTTGCTGAGTGCCAAATTCTGCACACAGATGTATGTGCCTGGCTACTGCTGAAATAAAAATCAGAGGCTTTGACTTCCACTTTTCTTTTTATCCCTCTGGTCTGGAAGACAGTCTATCAATCATAGACAAATTGAATATGATGCACACCCACATGCAGGCCCAAATGGCTTTATGCACACAAAAGAAAAGGGGGCCATTTGCATTTAGAAGTGCTTTTATGAGGTATGCATTTAGTAACTATGTTTACAGCTGGGGTCTGGGAGATGATTTCAGGAATGGCATCCAGAGAACTGAATACAGCACTGGCAGCCGAATAAATGATTGCAGCAGCCTGATCCTTATCCTGAAAGTGGGTGGTATTCCTTTTTTTTGGCAAGTGTATGAGATCACAGGAACTGGATAGTGCTCTTCCCCTTTCTACCCCTTCTCCATGCTCTTTCCTCTCTTCCCATTTGGCCTCCTTTAACATATTCAAGGTTCTGGGCAAAATTGTGCAGAAAAGGAGTGAAAGACAAACAGGAACCCACCCAAGTGAGCCTTCTTTTTGTTTGTGTGGGGTTTTTTCCCCATGTTGGAGCTATTTGAAGAGAGAAACCGTTCAGCATTCAGCTGTGGGCTTTATCCAAACCCTCACCTTTGGGTCTCTTTTCAGCTTTGTTTTCTGCCCTGATGCCCACAGGCCAGTCTGGAAGTCAATTCCAGCACATACACATGCTCTTCAGTGACACCTTCTCAAAGGTCACAGACAAAAAGTACTAGTGTCAATTTTGTTTGCCTGCAAGCCCATCATCCTGAGAGAACTACTGCCCCTAAACTCTGTGGATGTCCTGTGGTGCTTCTCAGCTCCCACAGAGCTGTGGTGAGCCCTTAGAGCAGGGAGCTGACTTTGACTTTGCTGACCAGAACGATAGTTAAAGCACAAGGCATCACGCTTGAAATGCCAACAGCAGCTGCTGCTTAGCTGTTGAATAAACTTTTAAGAATTCAGTCTGTGACCAAAATTACCCCACAGCTGCACTGTATTTCAGTACCTGAAGAGATCTGTCTTATGTATCACCTGGGAGTCTGACCCCACATTCCAAGTTTTTCATGCCATCCCTATGGACCTGGAGTTCTGGAAAAAGAGGACAGCACAGGACTGCACATCCAGACATGAGCTCCTGCCCCAAAACAGGGCTCTTCCTTCATAAAGATGAGCCTGTCATTCTGCCTTTAATAGTCTGTGTGGCTGAGGGGAGCACCTGCTTTGTAGGCCAAGATATCAGGTTAAGTACAAATTTGAGAGAGTCTGAGATATAATGACATAAAATTCTGCTCAGAACTGTAACTGAAATGCTCCCTGTCCACCTCTTCCCAGGATTATTAGGCAGTAAGAGGGTAAGCAGGAGACACAGAAAGTAGGTGTGCTGCTCCCCTTGTTTAATTTTACCCTCTTACATGAATAAAAAAAAAAAAAAGATAAATATTTTATAACCGTCGCTTTCATCATAAATAATTTTGTGACAGTTCAGCATTCCTGTAGATTATTTACAGCTTTTTGGTTGATGTGTGCTCCAAAAACATTTTAAAAAATAGTGGTTTTTTGGATATTGCCACAGTAGCATTAGTACACCTTTGAGATTTCCTATATTCATTTTAAGAACACTACAGGCTGAGGGTCCACAAACTCTCCCTTTTCAGCTGTTCTTTAATAAAACACCAACACTCTTGCTCCAAAAATGCCAAATATAGTTGAGAGAACTCCTTGATAACGTATTTTTGCAAAAAAATATTTATATTCATAGATTCCTGACAGTTCACTTCATTTTGATACAGTTTCTGCATTTAGCCTTCTGATTCCAATTTTTCTAAACCTTGTTTTTGGTTTAAGATTTGGAAAAGAAACTAAAGCTCTAATCAGGGAAAAAGATATATAACTACGCAAATGACTTACTCTGTGAGCACAATTACTTGTAAATAGCCATGAATCCTTCTTTAAAGCAAGACAAAACATAAAATAGTCTGCTTAACTGTAAATTTAAACCTATTTCACTTTCAGGCTTCACCGCTTCCAATATGATTCAGCCTATTATCTTTAAGTATGAAATTAGAAAAAAGATTTGCTGTTTGTGTACACCCAAAGATTAACATTTCCCTGAGATTAACAGTGTGTTTCTTGACGATGAAAAGCACATAAGGCCAAGAAACACAGTTTAATACTGCTTCTCAGGAGCAATTTTGTTTTTATAGCAAATGCAGCTTGAGATTAAGAATATGCTTTAAAACCAACTACTGAAAAAGAGATACCAAACCAATGATGCTTTGTGGTGAAAGCAAAACAAATTACTACATGGCCTAAAAGTTAAAGACACAAAATCTGCAGTTTACAGTACATTTGCTTGCATCTTTTTGTGGTATGCAAAGTAATGCATAAAAATTCAGGATTAAGCATATTTAAATGTCACTTGAATCAGAATTAGAATAAACGTTGGAATGTTAAAATAAGGCATCTGTTTGGAGTAGTATCTGCTCTATAATTGCCTGATCAATATATTTAAGTTTGCTGAATATCTAGCCAGGGGAAAAGCAGAACACAGCATTGTTCCTTCCTTCATGTCGCCCAAGCCTTCAGTCTTTCCAGGAATAGTAAAAATATGAAAATACTAACAACATGTGATTTCTCTGCTAAGTTTGCTTTGGGCTAATTCTCATCACTGTAAGACACAAGGACAGAGCAGGCTATTGCATTTATTTCCCAGAGATTTACATACAATATAAAAGTAAAATATACTGTTTACTTTTCACTTACTTCCTTTAATCTGCTTGATTTTTCTTTCTTATTGGGGTCTCTTGTCTTTCCAGCCCCCAATGGGCCCTGCACTAACACATAAATAAAAACTCAAATATAACACATAAATAGCAGCTCAAACATAACCCAGAAATACCAACTCAAACATATTACATACAAACACCAACTCAAATATGATACTGTGGGTAACAATGTGGGCTGCTAAGAGAAGTTGATCCCATAAAGGACCGAGGCAGCTTTAGCTAAAAGCTAGAGAGTTTCCTCATCCATTGGCAGTGGAAGTGCCATGTACCCCTGCACTCCTCTTCTGCTAAAGTTTTGAAAGGCTCCTAGCACAGCACTTGGCCTCAAATCCTTCAGCAGTACTGAGGCCACAAAGATACCACAGAGGGCCACCATTGTTTATTATTTCTGCCAACCTCCCTGAATCTGACCCCCTTGTTGTCAGAGCACAGATATGCTGCACCTGACTGATGGTGCTGGGCTGCAATCCTGTCCACTTCTGAGTGAATTCTGACACCCTTGCCCACAGATGTTCTCCTGTCTTATCAGGACCAAATACCTGGGGAGCAGGGCAGGCAAGGAGGGGCCAAGTGCCATTATATGTGCTTCATGATCATTCTAAGGCATCTCACAGTGGCCAGGATGAAGTCACCTACACTGTGCATTGCATGCTGGATGTGAGATGGAAATACAAAGAGAGTCTGGGAGGTGTGTGGGATGGTATGTAAGGTTTGGAAGTTTCACAGATTCATTCCCTGAATTTTTTCTAGTCAAGTCCTTTACCTAATAATGACCTAAATCTTGATAGGGGGTTTTGCAGACAGGAGGCAAAATTGGAAACCAGAGGAAACAGAGGTTGTTTGTAGTTGAAAGTACAGTTCATAAAACTTATACAATTTGATCAGTGTCTGCAATGCTGGATAAACCCCTAGTTCCTACTTAACATGTAGAATCCAAGGTCTATGCATAATTTTTGCATATCAAGCAGCCCATGGTGCTTGAAGTTGCATATATGTGCAGCAAAAATAATGGCTATCTGCCAAAGATTTTCTGTGCTGCATGAGCAGGTTCACACAGAGAACATCAGCCTGCCTGACACCATCCAGAAAACCCCAGGAAGGGTGTTTGTAGCTCCAGAGTCTAGCTGTGTTGCCACAAATATTCATCTGTTGTTTCTATGTTCTTTCTCTCTGCCTCTTTGTTATTGAAATTGCAAAGCAGACTTATACCCACTTCAGACAGTGGAACTCCGTCTGGAGATTTTTAGCAAGGTGTCTGGAAAAGGCGTACAAGTAAAACAGGATATGTTACACTCAAGACTGAAATTCTAAGTTGTTCTTAAAAGATACAACTTTGTAATTCTTCAGAACAATTCTCAAATACTGAAAACAAATCCTAAGCCTGCAGTCACAACTCCACTTTCCGTTATCACTGAAGAATTAACTCCTTTAGCTGTGTTATTTAGAGGCAAAAAAATGAAACCCAATAACAACAAATATCTGGAGAATGACTACTTGACCTTTAACATCAATGAACTCCTAAGTCATGAGAGGCAATAAACAAGGAGCTCTATGAGGTTTTATTTAGTGCTGTTTTTAAGAAGATAACTCCATTTTGACTTTTTTTCTAGCTTTTGCAGTACTCTTCTTCAGCTAACACCACTCTTGGCAGATAAGCTAGCTTAAGTATTTAGAGAATCAGTTGGCATCAGAAAAATCTTGATGGTGTAGTTCAACAAGATGAAAAGTTCACTGGGTGACATTACACAAACTGCCCCAAGGACCAAATGTTCTGTGAGCAATGGTGGAAACACCAGTCTCTTGGAAAACAGTCAGTGTAGAAAGGAGAAGATGTGAAAGCAAGGGAGTTATCTTTTGAGTATTGAATCAGTGGAAGGAATGACTAGGGTGCAAGAAAACAAGAGGCAGATCAGAGATCACAGACAGATGTAGCACATATGGTTTTAAACTCTGCTACAGTAGATACCTGCACCCCTGGATTTCTAGGCAAATGACCAGTTCATTATTTCATTGCTGTATTTCACTGCCAGCCAGGCAGAGCAGCTGGAGAACATGTGCCTGAGCAGTACTTGTGGGCAACCTCTGCAAAGCAAAGCAGTTTACACATACACACTCTGCCAGATACAGAATGCAGATCCAA
The DNA here is from genome assembly GCA_013400575.1 of Peucedramus taeniatus. Classification (NCBI taxonomy): domain Eukaryota; kingdom Metazoa; phylum Chordata; class Aves; order Passeriformes; family Fringillidae; genus Peucedramus; species Peucedramus taeniatus. The sequence continues at coordinate 129,965 of WBNO01001118.1, read as the reverse complement.
GAAATGCACACTCCTCCAGAAACAGCAAGAAAACAAATACACATGGCACTGCTCAGAGGTGGAGTACCTGACAGCAGCACTTTAAACTGAGTACTCTGGGAGATGAACATCAGGCTTTCACATACCTCAGGGTAAAGCAGGAAGCAGGGAGAGGATAGGGAAAAGGAACACAAACTTCCTCACAACAAGTCTAAGTTTTGATCTCTGAGTGACAATCTTAAGTAGGACTTCAAAAGTCAATGGTTGGAGTGTAGTATGAGCAAACAGGAAAACTACAGGTCCTAAGGGATGAACAGACTCTCTTTACCCTGGTCTTCTAAGCAAATGACCACTGAACTAAATCTTCATACAGATGGCAAATGAAGGGAGCCTTTTCCTCCCCACTGGGCAGACAACTTCAAAGAAGAATTAACCTTTCTCTACAACAGCAAATAAAGTATTAAATCTGTTGTAAAGACTGCTCCATTAATTAAGAATGTTGCGGATTAACACAACACAGAGAAATGTATGTCCAAATACAAGGAGGACCATGCTTGTTTCTGGATAGGGGAGCACAGCTAAATAATGATTAAAACTCAAGGAGAACCTAGGAAAAGGCAATCTGTGCCAATACTTCTCCAGAGGCTAACTTCTTTTTAGCAGCACTAAACTATTCCTAGAATTATAACTTTTCACTTCCTAGAAAAAGCAGGATTTGGGAATCTTAAAACTCAGAAGTTAGTTAGGGTTTTTATTTGGAACCAAGTCCTGGACCAGTTTCCTGCCTTGACTGCAGAGGGCAGGCCCCGGTAGCAGGTATGGTAAAGCTCTTGTTCCTAATGTAAAGGTAACACAGGTAAAATACTTCCCTGTGAGACTGTGCCACTTTATATATAGTGCTCCAGGGAAAAAGGGCCAAAAATTAAGAGAACATAATCTTCCTAGGGGAGAGAAGTGATTAACCCCTAAATGAGAAACCTATTATCAGTAGATTGAGGAAGCTCCCCTACAGAACTGGAGGTTGAAAATAATTCTTTGGAAATACTGCAATCCTCACCAACAGCATTTTTTCATGAAATGTCTGGAATTTATTTGGAAGTTTAATTTCAAGCAGAACCACAAGTGGATTTGGCAAGCCACAGTGAGAATCACTGATGATGTCACACATTGTTTTTGCAGGGTTACTGCTCAGAAAATCTGAAATCTTAGTAACTGTTGATATCTCTTGTGTTTTTTCAGACAAATCCTTTTAAAGCTGAAATTTATCTTACCCTTTGCTTCCCTTAATCCTGACAAATAGTGGTTTCATTTGCAGCAATACCTACACTCATAGGGAGGCAGACACTTCCTAATGCAGACCAGTGAGCAGAAGGCCTCATTGAGAGCCTCAGCATCTCTGTGTGGGATGGATGGGACCTCTCTGTAGTGAGCAAAGGAGTTTCAAAAGCAGACATGTCACTAACCAGCTACTCTGACTTACAGTGAAAACAGATGTTTAAATGCTGTAAGTGATAAAATGTCAAAAAGGGAGGCAGAATGAATGGGCTAAAATGGAGGACTCTTCTGAGTGATCCCATCCCACAAAGTTCAGTCATGCTGTCCTGACAACACAAAATCCCTCCTAGTTTCTCCCATTGATCATATGCTTTTTATACTTGCCAACAGAAATGTATATTTAGTAACTCCCTGAAAGATTTACATCTATTACATTGACACAGAATACAGATGAGGCATTTTAAGTGGCATTTTATGGTTATGTTGTAAAACAAATTGCCACATCTGTTTGAATAATCCTGTCCACATATCCATCCTTCTTTACCATATCCATATCTTCTTCAACTTGTCTTTTCTCTGAGGTCCTTCTCTTCTCCAAGGAAGAGAAGGACCTCTTTTTTATACCAACTAGAAGCTCATGCCTATTTTTCAACTTTCTTCTGTTGAATATGGCCACAGCAGCTCTGCCACTTGCCATACACTCCAATAAGTTGAGATATTGTTCTTGTAACATAACAGAAGAAGAGCACAGATATCGTATTTTCACATGATGTCAGATTAATCAATCATTTTTAAATACCAAGAGGCATAAAGCACAAAATACTTGAAATCCAGTGTATATAAAGTGCTTTCTTAGAATGTATAATTCATCATATATCTTTGCCATGGTATAATTGATAGTAATTTTGACCTTGCACTTTAACAGTGGATCACTTCACATGCCTTGGTCTGTGCCCATTGCTAAGATGTGTAGGCTGCTAAAATTCTTCATACTTGCCATTCAAAAAAGACAAAAAATAGCCAAGTGAGAAACTGCCTATATTTGTGCTAAGGTCACATTGTAGTCAGAAATGGCACTAAAAGGACAGGTAAACTTCTGAAACTAAACATCTGACAGAATTACTAGTACACAGAGCAGGCATTGTCCAAGAATCAACTCCTCAGCAATTCCTCCTTTCTCTCCTCTGACTTCTCCATCCTTCCCATTCCTGCCCTTCCCTTTCCAAGTTCAGTTCTCCTGTTAGGCCTAGAAGACAACTGAGTGGAAAGAAGAAGGTGTAAGCACCAGTCCAGCACAGAACAGCAGCTCAGGAGCAGTGTTTTGTCTTCCCAGAGATATCTGCTGCCCACTGAGCGCTGCTGGTTCCAGCTGCCCACTCCCATGTCTAATGCTCTGAGCATTAATGCACAGGCCTGACATCTATAGACTAATCATCATCAACAACCCCCTCACTAGCACCATCCAGGGCATTAATGGATGGCCACACTTACCATCAACTTCTCCACAGCCTGTCTAGAGAACCAATTAGAAAGGTCTAATATTTTGCTTTTCAGTACATAAATGTCACAAATTCCATCTGACTCCTCTTCACCTACAGCTTTGCATTTGGTCACAAACACTTTCCCCAGCCTGTGAACACAACTGGGGATCTCAAGCTGACTGAACAATATGCCCATCTCATTATGTCCCAAAGGGGTTATTAACAGCTACTAATCATATGAGTATTAATAATTCTAGAGATCATCTGCTTCAGTGACATTGATGCCATCTTCCTCATCTGAACTGTGAACCTGAACTTCTTTCACCACAACCTCGGTGAACATTAGCTTTCCATCAGATTGTGTCTGGGAAACTCCTGGCATCCACACTAATTTCCTAGTGACCTTAGTCAACATAAGCAACAATATATTATAAACTGAAGTATGTAACCCCCAGCTGCCATTTAAAACATGTAAACATGATTATAATACATAACCAGCCTTTCAAAAGGGTTTGTTTTTGGTTTCAGCAATCTAAAGAGTAATTTTAACCAAGTAAAACAATTTTCCAGGGACATAGGTCACATTTTTGAGCAAGCCACTCACTACTGTAGGTGAATTCACTTCATGCAGAAAGGAACCCCAGGTGCTCATAGGTCCATGCACTGCTGTGCCTTCCCTCACCTCCTGCAAACACCTTTCAGCCCTTTCAGTGAAATCTGCCCGTGTCATTTATGTGAACATGAAGGACATCTAGTGGAGTTTTGCTCGCTCCCAGCAGAATGCACAGTTTTAGCCTCTGCTCCCCGACTTCTTATCCTTGCTCCTGAAAACCAGCACATGCTTCTGTTCTCTGAGGACAGGCAGGGAAGTGCAAAACGGCGCAGATTTCTCTCTTGCTGTTGTCAGCGGGGACGTGCAGTTCCTCTCTGGCCCGCTGCACTCCCTCTGCAGAGCACAGCCCTTTGTCAGTCTCCTGACCTCTGTTACCTCCTCTCCACTCACCCTCCCAGCACCAAGAAGCCTGGAACAGTCAATAGCACAACCTGCACAAGATTCTTACTGAGAATATTTTGCGTTTAACCTATTCTGAACTACCAGGGATTACAGCCAGGTAGACTTGCACTCTCTGGACTCATTTACACTGTAACACTTCAGGAGCGTAATTCATGGGCAAAACCCTCTTAATTTTATCCTAGCTCAACACCTTAGCACAAAGATTACAGAGGGCTTAAACTTTCCACAAAAAACAACAGAAGACTTTTGTAGCTAGGGAATCAAAGTCATGTATATGGCTAGGCACAATTAAGTCTGCTGTGGAAAAAAACCCAAAGGCTTATTCAGATTGCCTTGTAAAAGCTTAAACATAAATATTTAATTCAGAATATTTTCTAAATTCACTTTCAAAACCCATCACTCACAGTATTTCAAAGGCTGAGGCACAGAGGTGTTTTATCTCTAAAAGAACAAGTAAACAAATGCAAGTTTCTCCCTGTTCATTTAGCTGAATATGTCAAAGCAAGAAGTTGCTAAAAAATTAGGAAATATGTAAGTAACCATTCCAATAAGTGGGTATTTCTCATGATAGAGATATAAACTGAAAAGGAGGAAGGGCATTCTGTGTGTTGTTTCTACTGCAGTAGAAGCTGGGGTTTGTGCTGGAGTTAATGTCCCCTTCCCACAGGGCATCTCTGGTTGCCTGACTGCTGCAGTGGGTGCCCTTCAGGGACTGCTGGGACACACTTGCCCTGCAGAATCTGTGTTTTCCAAAGGCTTTCCCACACAGCTCCATCTTTCCCAGGCCCTAGACAGCAGCCAGGTCCATGGTCGATTTGTGAGCATTTTCCCTCTGTTATCTTCATTGAGGCCAACCCTACAGCAAGCCAAGGTTTTACTTAGCCCAGTAAAACAGGCATAAAATGTTTAAGGAATTCCTTGTCTCAGAACCCAGTGTTAACTGCAATGGGTATTAGGATTCATTTTCTCAATTCCTCTGTACATCCATGTAAGAGCTCTGGATGGCCAACTCTGCTGGTCCTTCCTCTGCTGAGTGGACACAATCTCATCCCTGTGGCCCCACGGGGCGAGCGCTCGCCATGTGCACAGCTCTGCACGCTGAGCCTGGCACCCAAGTGCTCCACAAAGGAGTGACTCACATCATGCTGAGAAGAGACACAGTTTCCATTCTCAGCTACAAATATTTTTAGCTGCTCTAACAAACAGAACAACTTGTCAAGATGACCCAGGAAGCATTTGAAGAAGAAAATACAATAGAATTTATGGTCAGAGACACACAATGAGGATGCCAAGACTCTCGTGCAAGGAGCATCCTGTGCTGGAGCTGGGATGTGTGGATGTCTCCTGACTGAGGCACTGGATAACCTCAAGTCCAACACCTACATGTACTCACTTACCCTCTCCAGAGGATATTTCATTCATCTTGTGCATTAAATCAGCATATTTGTGATGTCTAGGAAAGACAGAAAGTGGATATCCAGAATCCACTACATCGATGATGGAAACACTACCAGCAATGTGCTAAATTTTTAATGGTTTTTGAAACAGACTTTCTAGGTTTTTATATAATATTACATATATTATCTGCAATATATTTTATCTTTATATATATATATATATATATTTATTTATTTTTTTTCAGAGACCAAGATTTGTTATGTTCAAATTTTCTCTCTTCTTCCCATGGGAGCAGGATCCAGTCCAAACAATTATTCAGCAGAGCTGACCAATACCATTTTGGCTGTCCATCATATACTAATGCTGTCCTACTTTCCTCCCTTTCAAATTTGAGGGAAATCCACACTTGATTTTCTTAGTAAATGAAAAGTTCATCTATCTCATCTGAATGCCAACACAAGTGTTGCAAATTACTCTAAGGTGGGATTAGAAACCTTTTATGAATTAATCATTGTGCACTGCATTGGTAGAAACCTTAAAATTACATTTTGAATAGTGGTTCCAGGAGTTACCAAACACTTAATAGAATTCTCCCAGACTGAAATTTTTCCTCAGCTTCCACAGCATTCTGACTAGGTCCATGGCTTTTTTGTCACTGCCCTTACAGCTTAGCTTTCCACACCAATCTGGAACAAGTTCTGCTGCTCAGAGCAAACGTCCCCAAGCAGCACAAGGATGTCACGTGGCAGTTTGTGAGGAGCCATTCTGCTGTTTGCAGCCCAGGGGAAGCAGACTGAAAGGATTTATGGTTATTGTTTAAATAATATTCAAGTAGATTTTCAGAAACACTAGAGGTGCAGTGACTGCAGACTGAGAAATGCTTCTGGGAATTTGCACCACAGTGTCTAAATTTTCAAAGCAAGCAGCAAAGTCTGAGTTCTTTGATTTCTCATTGTTCAGGTGGAGACAAACAGAGAAGCTGGAATGAGGGGTTAAGGTGGCTTCACATTTCTCAAAGTTGAAGAGACCTATCTCAGCCTCAGAACTGAGAATCTGAGAATGCCAGGTTCAGTGGAGATGTTGGGAATGCATATGGATGTGGGTACACAGATGTGGGGAATTCTGCTTCCCATGAGCAAACAGCCTTGGATATAAACACTGATCCAGAGCAACCATCAAATCCTACATGAATAGCAGGAGTAAAGTTCAAAAACACCATGAACCACTCCTGTACCCATACATGTTGGAACTCTTTTGCCTTCTAAACGTGCCCTTTCCTCTGTGCAGTGCTTCCTCTAGACTTTACATTTTTGCTACTTCTCAACTAGAGAAGTCACTAATAGCAGTAATAAAAGTCATGCAGAATACATTTAACAGCAAGGTACCATATCCTTGGATATGGAAATTATTGCTTTGTATTAATATTCATTGTTTACCAACTGTATAATAGGAAGGTTAAATGGTCTACTTGAGTCGTTTTGTGAGGATGCATTTACACTTACAATGTTTAATAAAACATTTGCCAATAGCTCTCTGAATAATATACACATTTTTAGATTAGCCCATGGGCCAGTCTGTAATGTATCCTGTATTATGCTGGTGTGTTTCAGCCACTGCTGTCCTGCCATTCTCTCTCACTCAGACACTCTCTCCAGCTTAACTACAGCAGAACTCAGTGATCAGGATGCTCTGCAGGAGGAGTTACATTAGAAAAGTGAGTGGTTTTAAATTCACACCTTGTCTTATGGTAGTACAGCTTTCCAGGGCCCAGATCTGTAATTCTGCTTCACAGAAATTTTACAGACGTGTTTCTACATCCACTCATACACATTGCTCTGAATTTATACAGAACAACCTGCATTGTTGTCACAGAGCAGCTATGCTCTGGCTGGGAAAAATTTAGGTTACTACATGTGAAAAATAATCCTATTGTTTATCCAAAACCAAGGATCACATCTGTGCCAACTGGCAGTTAAGCAGAGCCATCTGTCATTTTGGGGTATCCTAATGGGATTTGGCATCAGAAGATGAGGTTCTATAACCAGGTAAAGATCAAGGGACAAGAATGCCCTGAGGCCTCAATTACCCACAACTTCACATTGTGGTGCCTTCAGAAATCTGTTCTGGGAACCATGTTAAGTGCAATTCATTGATGTTTATGGTTCACATTTGCTGTTTCTGGAAGCAGAATAGCTTGTAAAATTAGCAGCTGCAGAAAAGGGGGAAAGCTGAGGAAAGGGAAAAAACCCATTTGAAATAGTGGAATTTTATTTTTTGATATTTCTGACTTTGACACAAATCAAATTTAACAACACTACTTTCAAAATGCCCTTTATTTCCAGGTGATCATTCTGTATTTACACCCTTTAGAGGGTTTATTTTATACTCTGTGTACAGTCTGTAGACAGAACTCTAGAGACCCCTGCTTCTGAAACCTTTTATCTTTTTAAATCCTGAGTGCCCTCTATATTGGTAGACATTTTATGAGTTCAGAATTGGATATTTTGTGAAATCAAATAAATAAACAAACATATCACCACTGAGAATACACAATTCTGGTGAAAAAAGGTCCCACCTTTTCATTCAACAATTACATTTCCCACTTATTATTCAACAATAATCCAAAGTGGATTATTCCAACTAGAAATGAGATTCTTTGGACAAAGCACTGCACTGACACAGATAGCTATTTGTACAAATTAAAGCTACAGAGTATCTTCACTGCCCAGAGAAAGGCAGACAAGTCCTCAGTAATATTAGTAATGTATAATACTATTTGGAGACAGGACAATTAGTATCAACTTGTCTAGGTGTCATGAAAAAGTCTTTTATGAAAGAATCTACATTTTTGAGTCTACAGAAATAGAGATGCTATTAAAGTTTTAAGGAAAAAACAATCCCCAAACCCCTGCAATGAGATGCCAAACCAAATATTCTTCCTGACAGGAGACATCAAGTCTTCGGGCCTAAAGTGTTACTAAAACTTGTCGTTTAGAATAATCTGTGAATCTGTTTCCACATAACTTTGCTACTGCCAGTCTAATGAAGACAACACTAGTAACAATGCCTTGAATTTTTCTCTTAGAACTGTTGAAGTTCCCAGTAGATGTAAAGCCCTTGATGGTCACATGCTGTGAGGACAGACTGCTTGGGTGTAACTCACAACTGAGAAACAAAGTCAGGACCCTTGCTTATGTACTTAATTTCCTCTGAATTATTTCTGTAATAACTGTAGTGTGGATAAAGGTGGATTTACCCAGAAGTTTTCCACTCAGATCTTTGGTTAAATGCATCTTTAAGAGGACAACAGCTAACAAGTTCCTAACAAAACCTTCCCAGACACGATTGTTCCCTTGGCTGCATGTTTGCAGCTGCTCAATCAGCTTTGTGGGCTGCCCTGCCATCTCTGGCTTCCGTGCTGGCTCTGCCCTTCCCCAGCCAGGTTTGCTGTTGTCTGGCTCTTCCCTCTGCACCACTGCCAGCGAGTGCTTTCCCCCTCCTGCCAGCCCAGCTCCCCAGAGCTCCCTCTGCCCAGCTGCTTCTTGAGGTAAGTGCTCAGCACTCCCTTTGCAGAGCAGGGCCCCCCAGGACAACAGCTGGCAGGTCCTGTGCATGTGGAAGGAAGAGGGCTGGAATGCTCTGAGCATCCATGGCACAAATCTCATGCCAACGTGCTGCCCCTTTGGTGCTTGTGATGGCTCTTCTCCCAGGCTAAGCAGCACAGGACACAAAGGTTGCCTGGAAACTGGACCAAACCATAGGATGCTCAAGAGTATTGTAGCAGAGTGGCACTATCACAAGGAGGATAAGATTTCCATATTATGTTGAAATAGCTCCGCTTTTTTGGCATGTAACTGGAACTTTCTGTACATGTTTTTACTGAGAAGCAATTTTTTAAACGTATTCTCGTACCAAATTTTCAAGAAGGCAAAGGTCAAAAGTAGAAAAAAGGTAATGAATTGGAAAAAGTCCAGGGAATTAAAAACTCTGGTTTTAATGCCTCCTGTTAATTCCACACAGCTATATTAAAAAAAAAAAAAAAAAAAGGCAAGCATAATTGTGAGGGGAGCTTCTCTCTTTTCAAGAGCAGACTGCAGGAAGTGCACATCAATAGATGCAAGTTAAATTTTTATATACAGCTGCTTGAACAGCAGATCTCACCAACAGAAATAACGGCCCTGGCTTTGTTAGAGAGGTGTCCTGTGGCGTCCTGCTGTCTCTCAGCGTGCTGTGACCTGTGCCCTCCCCCTGCCTGCCCGGGCACAGCAGCAGAGCAGAGCCAGCTCCCTCTGCAGCAGCAGAAAGGGGAAAAGATGTTCAGAATGGGATGCTGGGAGAGCCCCAAGCTTATCTGCAGGACCCAAGCAGCCTGCAGCCACTACCAGAGAAAAAAGCAGGTTGTCAGCAAATACTATTTTCTGCCTTTGAACCTGGAGGAGAATGCAAGGGACTTGTGAATGTTGCAAAGAAAGAGGAGCATACACGTCCAGTGAAGCTTTTCTTCAGGATTTAAATACTCTTTTTCCAAACTTAAGAAAGCTGCATTGTTCATGAAATTTAATGTTCTAACTTGGTCCATTTTCAGAAGGTAAATCCTAAAAAGCTCAGGGTGTCATTTTTAAACAACTGCCTCCACAAATCTCCAGAATTTTGTGTTTCTAACCTTGCTTTTAAGTGCTTGCATGACTAATGAAGTGTGACATTGCTGAGATTTGCTAGCATTCTTTTCTGTAACATAAGTTCTAGCTGACAAAAATATGGCTAAATTTAGATACCTGCAGCAAACAAGAACCTTCAAAACAAAAGCAGGCTTAAGGATTAAAACTGGCTATGACATGTTTGTGCTCAACACAGGCAAGTTCACATAACCCCTTGTCTGCTGCCCCACGCGCCGGCGCGGGCTGGCTCCGAGATGCAGTTTGCTGAGCACTGGCTATAAAAGCATTTCTTAGACTGAAAGGCTGCTGTTCCAGCAGGTTGTGCCAGTGTGGCAGGTGCAGCCTGCTGTGTCTTTCAAATACAGATTCTTATTTTTTTCTCAAATAAGTCATTAAGTAGAGAAAAACAGACGGAAAAAGACCTGGTCTGTAGGTAACAAACTGGTGCTAAGAGACATTGCTCGAACAGCAGAGAAGTCTCATACCAGCACCTCAAAACTCTAAATGCATTCAGATACTATATTGCACTTTGCCAGTTTTCTACTGCCTATGTGTTCTTTAAATGGGTCAAATCCAGCTGAATCCTTGCTTGATTATCCTTATACATTTCCTCACATATCCCTGAAAGATTCGAACTGTAGTTCAGTATTGGTCAATAAAAGTCAAAGTGAAGTCAATTGATGGCTTATCAGACAAATATAAACCCTATTAAAAGGGACATACCTAGTTAAACCTCAGGGAAAAAGAAAAAAAAAAAAAAAAAAAAAAAGAAAGAGAAGTCTGAAATCCTGCAGCTGAGTTTCAAATGTCCAATTCCTCATTTTATCTTCTGGTTTTTTTGTTTTTTTTTTTTTGCATTATGCCAGACAACTACCTTAGAAGTCACAAGAAAATGATATATAAACACCACTGCTTTCTAATACTTCTGCTGGAAGAATTAGCCACATTATTCAAATGTCAATTTACTGCAAAGATAAATTGTTTTAAATCAAAGTACCATTTCAAATTGAATTTTCAAGCCATTAACTTTACTAGGCTAGTCCTGCTGGCATATTGAATGTCTACTAGGTATTCTCATAACAAGGTCACTTTTTCTAGCACAAACTTTGCATTAAAGCACCCTAAAAAATCCAGTCAGCTCATGCAACAGCAGAAATTAAAAGAAGCAGTCTAAATAATCCATCTGCTATGGAAGAGCTGCCTTCTTTTTCTTCACAGTAAAATTCAACCTTTATTTTCTGGGGGAAAAAAAAGCCACCCAAAAGATGCTAGGACCTCTCTGTAGGAACAGTGAATGAAAACTTACATATTATGTTTCCTATTTATTTTCTTTGCAACTGTGTTCTTAGTCCTGGAGAGAACACTTCCTGCTCTAAGTACATATTTTGAATTCACTGTCAGATTTAAAAACAAACAAATGAAATACCCAAACAGAACAGTGATTCCAGAAGCATTTGTAGCCTCTTGTCCTAGAAAAAGGCAGAGCTGCAGCTCTGTGGGAAATTCCTGGCAGGTTTGATGGCTTTGTGCTCTCTGTACTCCAAATCTATGCACACTCCAGCCACCTAAATAACTACACAAAAGTCATCAATTTGGGGAAGTATTTTCCTAACAAAACCATGGCTTTCCTCATAATCTCATTTTCCTTCTGGAAGTTGTAGGGCCTCTGACACTATTTCTGTGTTTAATCAAGACATCTCTGGAGGTTTCAGAAATCAGAAATACTTCAGGAAGGTTAAAAGAAAAGAAAGCAAGCAGCGAGGTTCGGGTTGGTCCCCACCACCCCATCTTCTTCCTCCTCCAGGGCAGTCAGGCCCATTCTGCCATCAGCAGAAGAAGCCATGTCATAACCACTGCTGCTGGTTTTTGTCTGTCACCCACCCTGAGCTCCCCAGCACTCTGTGGCTCCCACGCCATTTGCTGTCCCCAGTAAGTGGGACACAGAGTGCTGCTGTTCCTGCCCTCAGCAAACAGCTCCTCACAGCACTGCAGACAAAGGCAGATGCTGCTTCCTTCCCTCTGTACTGGGGCAACGAGCCCTCGACCCAAAGGGGATTAGCAGAGGCCTCATCAGGCTGGAGATGCCAAGTGGGAGGATGGCCCCTGGCAATACATGCTGCCATCCAGGCTCTGGCTGCTCTGATGGTCCAAGAGCTGAGATTAGCTCCTCTCTGGCTCAGCTCCCCCTTAGCAGCAGTGTAGGGACACAAAGCAGGACCCCTACTGCATAATCAGGCCTCTCAAAAGCACAAGCAGTGTCCTCAGCAGTTCCTGTGATACCCAGTGTCATCAGAGACTTATGGCACTGTCACGCCTGGAGCTTGAATACCAGTCAAATTCATCCCACTGCCTCTAGGAAAAAATGCCAGGGGTCAGGAAAGGGCAGTGAAAACAGGAGAACCACAGAGGAAGGTACGCTGTCCTCTAGTGCAGAGGAAGAGCAGAGATATACCAAAGAAAAGCAGGGCTAAAAATATCAAGAAGAGGGCAGAGGTGCTCACACGGTGCAGGCATACTGGGGCCACAGAAATGCATTTGCAGCTAGTTCTAACCTGCACTGATAGAAGGACAGGTACTCGTGTGGGGAGAGTTGAAAAAGATGTTTTATTTCCCAGCTCTCTGTACTTCCCCTCCATCCCAGTGTTGTCCTTGGCAAAAATAAATTAAATCTTGAAACAAGGCACAGAGAACAGGGAAAGAGAACAAGAATGAGGGTGGGGAGAGGTCTTTGAAAACCCTTAGAAAACCCAGTTTTTCACTGAGATTTTTAAAGTTTAGGGATATAGTTTTGAAAACAGAATATCATGCTTCCTTTGCTTTTAATTGAAAATAACTCAGCCAACACAACTCTTAATGAGCTTCCAGATAAAGAGATTGTTAAATTAGTGACAAGCAGAAAGCAGAATAACATAGTGTCATCACAACAAATAAAATCACTACAGGAGAGAATTAACCGTACAGCTCCATCCTCCATGGCCACAACAGAGCAGAAACACCTAAACCATCAACTCAAGAGATGAGAACTGCATCCTCTTTTTGTAGGGACTGAGAACAAAAGGCAAACCTGTAGCTCAGAGTCAGGGTTTCAAGCTTACAACACTAAAATTAGTTTTGGAGCAACTGGGAGTGCAACACTCACAAGTCAATTCAGACACTAACAAAATTTTTTTTTTAAATTATATTAATTTTAAAAAACCCCAACCAGCTCAACCCTTGTAGTACCATTAAAGTTGATCAGTTTAGAGTATGCACCTTGCTAACATGGAAAGTAATTAACTGAATCCAACTCTCAGACACTGGGCTCTGTTTAAGAATGGATTAATTCATGATTTATTTAAGTCGATCTAAGATCAGATTACCACAGAAAAATGTGGATCTGCACTCCTTCCACTCCCTGTGTTTTCTCAGTTGCTCCCTTGAAAAGGCTGCAGAGTTCAAACCTGAACAATTTTAAATCTTTCCTTTTACTTAATGGCTTAAATTGCACACAGATTAGCCTCTCATCAATATTAGGATAAGGAAGAGAGGTGAAAGAGGAAGACAGGAGGGCTAAAATCTTCCTTTTAGTGGCAAAAGAAATGCAGAGATCCTTAAACAATGCTGAAATGGCTCCTCACTTTTGGATAGGTGTTTATTGTAGGAAATGTTATGTGGGGGGCAGATATTGGCCATATCCACAGCACTGCTGGAAAGCACCCCTTGTTTGCTCCTTTGCATGGTTACTAATTTGTGAAGTCAAAGCTATTTCTAAGAACTTATTGACTTGTTTGTTCTTGTTAGCTGGTCCTTCTGCCCCCTCCTGTCTGTCTGATGATGTTTACAGAGACAAGACCTGTCCAGATCAACACAGGCATTCCTGGGGTGTTCCCTCTGTTCATCTTGGGAGTGTCAATGGTCTGGGTATGTTCCTGGGGAGGCTGCTCTCAAGGAGTCAGAGCTTCCCTGGCCACTTGTCCCACTGAGTGAGGAAGGGTTATGAACTCCTCCCTCTGTATTTTGAATATAGCAGCAAAATGCTCATTCTAGCTGGAAAAGAAGATGCTTTTCATCTTTTATCTTTCATTTTCATTGATGACATTCATGCCATAGTTCAGAAGACCAGCTTGTTCTTGGCTGAGACATAGTGCTTTTAATTTATAAATTATGTCTTTTTAGAAAAAGAAAAAAAAACACTGCATTCTGCCAGTCATGTTGTCCTTGTTTTTTAATTACCACCACCAAAGAGAAAAGGCTTTAATGCCTAGAAGAAATGTGCACATATTTTCTACCACAAAGAAATTCATCAATGTTTAGCACAAGGCATAAAATTAATAGTTGTAGTTTAAAATCCCAGCTAGGCTTATTGTAGTTGTTTGCCAAGAGATACATACACTAGCACTGCCATAGAGAATGCATTTTTCCTTTTGTTTCTGCTTTTCAGTAGGTACCAAGACTGTGAATACAAACCAATGTGGCGGTGGCACAGCATTACCAGAACAATTGGCTGTAGCAGCCCCTTCCTCTACAAAGATTCACTCTACACAGCAGTTACAGGTGAAAAAAATGAAAGAAACAATTGTCTCAAGGCAGCCCACCCACTCCCCTGAACAACTGCCTGCTGCTCTCTGCTTTCTGCTCTTTATTCCCTACCTCATCCTGCTTTTTTCAATTAGAGCATAAGGATACTTCACAACTGAACTGAACAAACCCTTTCCTAGGTGCTGCTCCCAGACCTGACCCTTTGTTTTCAAAGAGCTGATCACTGTCCTGGCAAATGGCTGTGGGATATAATTTGCTCACTAAGTGCTCACTGGCAGAGAAACAAGGCTGATAAACTGAAAGATGCTGTGCATGCACAGCTTAAATGAAGGGCTCCAAGACACAAGGCATGGTGGGTTTAGCTGACATTAGTGTCCCCTGCTGTGTCAGTCTCCCCTTTCTCCACCCTAGATGTCTGCCCTATTGCAAAAGCAGCTGAAGGCTCCTATGTTTATTCCAGTTAAAGTGTTCCAGTTACACAAATGTTTCCTTTATAGCAATGAGGGGTGCACTGTGTATCCCTCTGCCAACCTGCTTGCTCCCACTCCTAGAGATCTCCACTCTCATTTCTGTCAGTACAGCTGTGTGTGGAAGCTGAGTAACAGAATCCTGTCTGGGTTAAGGCAAGGAGGCCTTTGATTTTCATTTAAACTAATGGGTGGGATCCTGCTAAGAAGTCAGGTGTGAGCAGGGATGACTGGGGCACAGGCATACATTTCTCTGGCATAGCAGAAGTGCCTTTGAGCAGAGGCTGCACTGGTGATTTGGCAGGGACAGCCTCCACTGCCACAGTCACATTTGCCACGTCTCACCTGACACTCTGCCAACTTCCAAGGAAATGGCACAGGCAAGGTCTGCTGGAAATGAGGCCTCTTATTTACAGTCTGGCTCAATGACCTTAATAACACACAGAGAAAAGGTCTGAAGTGAGTTTTGTTAGCATTGACTGGCAGTGATCCTGTCCCCAAGTTGCGCTTGTTTCTCTCTGCTGGTGCCATGTTGATGGCAAGCTAACCCATGCTGGAAGCCAGGAGGAGAATCCTTGTCTGCAAGCAACAGACATGGAGGAGAGAGCAGCTTACTAAACATGATACCATATCTGAGAAGTTCAGACCCAGCACGTTCATTTTTCATGCTGTCACATCCATGGAATCCTGTTCCTGTGCTTACATAACAGATTTGTCTGTGCATCCCTGTGCCCATTTACTCTTCCAGTTGTGCTTGGTGAGGAAGTGGAGGTTTGAGTTAGGAGCTCCCTATGGTCTCTGAAGCAACAAATCCCAGATATCATATACAACACAGTTTTTCAGTACCGCTGCTGAACTGCTTTAGACCAGTGTCACTTGTGACAGACTAATGCCATTTGCCTGAAATACCCTCTGCCAGGAACTGCTGTTGGTCCTGCAGCGAAGTGTGAAGTAGGTTTTGCTGACTCAGTGGCAGGGCTGACTTGCTACCCCACACAGATGCAAATCAACTTGGAGCAGCAAAACACAAACTTACACTTAAGGACAGGCAGGGGCAGGAAATGGTACAAACTCTGAGTATAGCTAAGCCTAAAAACAAAGCTTTATTGTTATTTTCAGAATATTGTTAATTCATAAACCAAACTTCAGAAATATGGCTTTGATCTTAATATGTGCGTAGCTTGAAATAAAATTGGGATCTCCAACTGTTTACAAATCCACCAGTTCAGGAAGCAGAAAAATTGAATTAATTATTTGTCTACTCCCAGCTCCATTTGCTTACAACTTCTACAGAGCAGGGACATTATTTTCTCCCCTGAAGTTGTACAGGACCAAAGAACCTCAGATGCACACAGCAACCCAAGGGCAATTGCTGTACAAATGAGAATGTTACTAGTCCTGTGTACTGGTCAATATAAACACAATCCTCAAAACTTTTGTTGACACCTGACAAAGATCCTGAGTGCCCATGGAGGGTGGGTTCCCACTCTGGGCTAAGAGGTCTTGCTCTTGTTCTCCAGAGCAGCCAGCCCTCAGTCACAGCTTTTCTTCAGATACGTAATAATAATCTTCTACTCTTGCCCTCAGTAATGATTGTCTGCTTTTTGTATAACAGTTAGTTTTTTTAATAGGCAAGGCAAATTTCAAGCTGTGGAGTTTGTAATCCAGAGCTTATTAGCTAAAAAAGAAAGTTCAAATTAGAACAGTACTGTTTTTCTTTTTTGTAAATCATTTACATCCTGATTATCTGCCATTTTCATCTTTCTTTAAAAGTGGAGAGTTTGACTGTCAATCTTAAATATTGGGAAATCTATCCAAAAGCACCTTGTCAAGTTGGTCAGAACTGTCAGCTGTCAGTCTTGTTGAGGAACAATACAGAGATTCCATAGAGATGAACATGCTGTACACATATCTATAAATAAAACCTTCTATTTCATTTGTGGTGAGCTAGAATTATATATGCACCTCCATACATACAAGGCTATAAATAAAAATTAGTATCTTGTTCACGGAGTTGAGTTGGGCTCAGATATGCTAATTGTCTCTCTCTCTGTTTTCACAAGTATGTACATATTGTCAGTATATACATCCTGTATCTAGGACACCAGATTTCTAACACAAAGCTCATGGCTCTCAGGTTATGGTCACCTGCAAGGATCTCACCTCCTTAGATTATTTCCCCTTAGAAAGGGGGGATCTCTCCCCCTTTCTAAGGGGAAATAATAAAGGATGGAGGGAGGACACCAGAGTACAGAAGATTCTCACCAAATGCAGATGTGAAAGACGAAATTCTCCTTAAAACATTTGCCATAACAGACTTTGACCTAGAATAACTCTGGAATAACTCTGGCCAGTCCTGCTGGGCAAGACATTACTATAGCACAGGATTCTGCTGAGCACTGACAAAGCCAGACTGAGAAAACATGCAGGGCCAAGGTGTGCAGAGGGAGGTGCAGGGGGGTGTGTGACTGAAGGCCTGCAAAAAGGAGGCTGCAGCAGTCCAGCTCCACATGACTGGTGCCACATCAGGGGATGGTGAAAAAGGCAGAGAAAAGGCATGACATGACTCTTAGCTAGCATGAGCTGCTCTCCCTACTTCATCTCCAGCAGGTAACATCCAGCACTCCAGTGTGACATGCACTTGATGAATAGCATTCCTCAGATTGTTCATGTCATTTCAAGTTGCTCGATCAATACAGCTCAAATTCCCATTGTAGTCCCCAGACAGGCAAAAATCCTCTGCACAGACCTTCAGCCATGAGTCAACCTCAGCTACTGCCAGACAGCTCTGGAACAGAGATTACCACAGGCTAATGTACACCTAGACACACCACGTGCATCCCCACATAAGAGATAATGGCAGCTAACAGATAAATCAGGGACTAGACAGGCATAAAGATTCACAGCTACAGTTCAGATAACAGATGGGCATCATAGACAATCTACAGGCAACAGCTTTAATGGCAGTGATGGGTAGGGGAAGATCAAGTGTGTCTTTCTTCGGAGCTGACTCTCTAGTACCTCCTTCATTCCTTCCCATTAGTCTTCACATATTAAGAAAAAATGTCTTTCATTAATGGGTACTGCTCCTGGGAGACAAATGTTGGCTTTGGGACCAGTTATTTTCTATCTGTCCCTAACACCAAGAGGACAGAGCGGACCCTGCTCACAATGTCAGGATTACACAGTTTCAGGTTTTTAGGCAACTTTTGTTTTAAACATTTTTCAGTTATTCCTACAGAACCTCTTTCTACAAGATGATTCTTGTTCTCATCAGGTTTGAATGATACTTAAGTTCATCTTAAATCTATTTTATTTCATAGGAGATGAAATAAATGTTATCTTGTACTGTGGCCAGCAGGAGCCTCCAAACCCTTAACTGAGAGTTATGGCAGATGGGCTTGTGGAAGTTGCAGGAACCTGACATTTGCAGAAATCCAACCCTTAGATTTAAAGGAATTGCTTTGAGCAACTTTAGGTAGACTTGTAAATGTTTCCCATTAGGTTGGCCAGAGTCAGTGTGGCTTTTAAAGTTCATTCACTCTGTCTTAACTACTACCCTCAGTAAACTATATTAATTTGTTTGAGATTACATATTCAATTGTTGCTTGCTAATAACCCATGCAACTGGAATCCCCATGCATTATGGGGATTTTCACCAGCTTGTGATCTGTAATTATGAACATATTTAAAGTATTTACCTCAAATCTTGTTAAACTGATAGCTTTGGTTCTGTTTATTCAAGACACTGTTTTTTAGAAAAGTCCTTAAGGAAATGTGTCTTGTACATACAGCACCATGAAAGAGCAACACATTACCACAATCTGAACTATTGCTCATGCATTGCGCAATCTGGAACACAGCACAGCCAAGCCAGAATCACAGATGGTGTTTTACATGACAGCAGTCATGACTATTGGCCCTCGAGTCATTTGGAAAAAAACAAAACAAAACAACCAAATCCTCAACATCTACCAGGATCGGGTCATAGTGGAGGAGACAGAAAAAGCAGCATCACTGAATCACAGAATCACCAGGTTGGAAGAGACCTTCAAGATCATCGAGTCCAGCCCAGCCCCAACACCTCAACTAAACCCTGGCACCCAGTGTCACATCCAGGCTTTGTTAAACACATCCAGGGATGGTGACTCCACCACCTCCCAGGCAGATCATTCCAGTACTTGCTCACCCTTTCCATAAAAAACTTTTTCCTAATATCCAATCTATATTTCCCTTGGCATAGCTTAAGACTCTGTCCTCTGGTTCTGTCAGCGGCTGCCTGGTGAAAGAGACCAACCCCACCTGGCCACAGCCACCTTTCAGGGAGTTGTAGAGAGTGATAAGGTGATATATATCTGGTTTATAAACATCTGATTTACACCCTAATAGGTAATTATGGCACAGCTGGTATGAAAAAATTCAAACAAACACTTTAAATAAATATCAAAATTAAGAATTAACTTAATCCAATCAACTTTGCCTTCTTTGCACCACATCATATTATTTTGATATGAGAAGGTCTGAAGCAAAAATACTATTTTGGCAGGTTTTAGGGACCAAGTCAGTCCTACAATTCCTTCTTCAAGCATTTTCATATACAGAGACTTTGGTAGCTTTCAAACAGTTTGTGATGCAGTTTGTTTGTCAGAACAGGTCTTCTATGTGATAAAGGCAATCCAGACCCAAATCCTGGGGGATTCTCCTACGTTAAAATTAGGCCTTGAGCAAAATTCATAGACTGGCTAAGGAGCATCTCCTTAATGAAACAGGTATCTTCACAGAATTACCCAAGTTTAAAGCTCCTGGTTCAGGAGTGGCCAGAGCACATTTTGCTTTTGTTTTGCTATATATCCCACATTTGGAAATTTATCAAACTCAAATAGATAATTGATAGGAGGAAGCATTAGGTTTCAGGTCACTGTATCCTGTGTGCTGCTCTCAAACCACTTCTGGCAAATCTATCCAGAGTGTCAGACACTGTGATGCATCCCAACCAAAAGCCAAGTCCCTGCAAGGACACCCTGAACGCAGCCTCACTTGCACAGGTGAGGCAAAATCCCATATCCATGTTAAAAAGGCCCATGTGAATACCTTTCTACCTGAGTGCCAGAGATTTACCCAATTTATCCAAAGCAGTTGCTCAGAAAGAAGGAGTCCATGTAGTTGTTAACCAGCACAGAACAGAAGGCAGTTAGTATCCATCCTTGCCTCTGCCTGTGAGTGCCCCCAGAAACATCCCCCGAGCTTAAACTCCATGGAATGCAAATGAGAGAGGATGGTGTTTGTAAGGACTCCTTATGCCTGACACTTAGCAAAAATATCTACAATGAGAAGCATGTCATACTGCTAGTGGGAATTGCAGGAGGGGAGGGAACATTTTCTGAGACATCTGCAGGGAATATTTTATGAATTGATTGTGTTTTCTCTTAGGGGACAGTTCCATCGCTTCTCTTGATTATCTCTGATATTTTAACAACCATTTTTAAAATGCTTTTCAAAAGAATGAAATTTATAATCAAGAGGATATGTGATCCCAAAGGAGATGAGTGTTTTGCTTAGGTAGCCACCCATAACATTGGGGCATCTCAAACAGAAGCAGGAAAAATAAAGGAGTCTATGCAAAATTTAGAGACTGAAAAACCAAAACAGAAAAAAATACCAGTATAAATTTCTTATTTGTTGAATTGAACAAGTTCAACAAATCAACTCGTTTCTCAGAACGAGTTCAACTTGTTTCAACTCGAGTTCAACTCGTTTCTCAGAACGAGTTCTGAGAAATTTAAGCTAAGATAATACAAGAGTAAAGGGGCCATTAAGATAATTCTCATAGTATTTCCCTTCAGATCACACTGTCCATTACAGTGCAGCCCAGCATAACTGGACTAAACCCAGCAGAAGCAGCACATTTGCCTGCAGGTATTACTCTCCAGTAAATAGTTAAGCCAGAATTGGAGGCCTGAACCCACTCACTCCCTGATCAGATCACAAGACTTGTCACTGCCACCCTGGCACTGCTCTGCTAAAATCTGTTGGGTTTGTTACACTCACAAAGGTGCAAGAGCGGGGTGATGCCAAGTAAACAGAAGTGCAGTAGCTCAAAGTAGAGAGGCTGCTGATCATTTAAAATTTCCTTTCACCTCTCCAGGTTTTTCACCATAGCTGCTGAAAGCTGTTCTAACACAGACAAGGTCCAGGCATTCTGGACACTGCTCTGCAGGTCTCCATGAGCTTATCCAGCCACAACCAAATCCTGTTAACAGCTCACTCTCACATTTACCCCATTAACAGGCAGAGAAATTGCAGTGCCTGGATGTACAAGCAGAAATAATAGCAGCTGGAAACATACTGTCCAAAAGAAATGTCCATTTAGTGGATTACTCCTCACATAGCTTCCAAGTGTCCTTTAATGACAACTTGAGAGAAAACACCAAAACACTGCAGTCTGATGTGACTTCTTGATACACAGCAGGTAACTAAGAGACAAAAGGTTTAGGTCATTTGATGAAGTGGGTGAGAACCCACCCAAACCAGCCAAAGAGCAGGGCAGGATGGTCCCCAGAAAGAGGTGCTTTCCCATCACTCTCACAGTACAGGTCTGTAGCTGCTTGCCAAGGCACAAGCCCTCTTGTCCCAAGGCCAGAAGTATCCTGGTCTCTTACTGCCTAATCTGCCTTTAACTCCTCCTGTTGTTTGCTTACCAATCAGATCTGTACAGGTTTCCAGGAGAGTAACAATCTAAACCCAATGCTTCCTAAGACCAACCCAGCTTTCCCAGTTTACTGAAATCCATGAGGTGCCCCAGTGAAGGGCTGGAGAGCCTGGCTGCTATGCCTTGCCTGCTGCTGTCCTCACTTGGAATGAAAATCAAACTGTTTCTGCTGACTCCCACTCCTAACCATTTGTAGCAGACAGAATGAGAGCAAAAAAGGGATTCCACAGAGCAAAGAAACCAGGAGGGCATAGGCAGCAGCAAAGCAGCTGAGGAACAGAAGGCAGCATTTGTTTTGACTGATGCAACCTGACAAAAGCCAAGTAACGTGTCCATTTGCACAGCTGCATTTTGCTGTAGATGTGGCATGGACCACACAAAGGATATTAAATGTAACAAATCAGTAATACAAAAAGGCGAGTTTTTTTCCCAGTTTCACACATAAAAATTTAATACATATCTATTTCAAAGAGATTCACACCACCCTTTTAGGCAAACCCTTTTTTTAGAATTAAACATATGATGGATTTTATTGTGCAAAGTAGCACGGGTTCATGTGGGATCAAGCTGTGAACAGTGACAACACCAGTTGTTGTACTTCAGAAAGTCTAGTGGTTGAAACCTGGGTTAGTAAACCACAAAACATAAAGAAATGCCTGTCCACAGCTGGTTTAGGTTCCCAGAAATGTGCACGGCATGGTCAGAGGAGGAATGCTCAGGGAGAAGTAAGCAGCTCCAGTGTTAGCCTTCACTGCTTTTGGTCCTCTGGGAAATGCAAATCACCATCTGGTTACCTTTTTGATGAAGGAAGGGTTAAAAACCAGGTGTAACTGGAAAGAAAATTTCAGCTTCACTGAAGAGACACAGGAAAAAAAAAAAAAAAAACAAAACCTCACAAACCTAGCTGCACAAAGCCATCTGGGACTCTCACTGCATATGGGCCTGAAGTGGGATTGCACCTCACTAAACAGAGCTGGGGCAACTCTGAACTGGGGCACAGGGAAACTGGGCTGCCTGCACAAGAGGACTCCCACTGCCAACACAGCCATGACCAGGTTCTGTTCTAGGTTGCCACAAGGATTCAAATTCACTGAACATTAAAGCAGAGGAATGCTAGAATCTCTTAATTACTCAGTTTGTTTCTCCTCCCCCCTACCAAGGACTCTCAGACCTTACCTTCCTGTGTAACAGGTGAGTAATTACTTATCAAATTTACAGCAAGTTGTTGATTGAAAACACACAATTTTGGAATTATTTTTATGCCAAACTTACATTATGATATTACATGATTCAATCTGCCATTATTTTTCAACAGCAAAATATTTTGATCGAGTGAATCCATTTCCTTAATCTTCAAAACAGGACAGTTGAAACAGCAATTTCCCAAGAACAGCAGAAGCAAAAAATATCCTCTGGCAGCTTATCTGCAGGGCTTAATGCATGGACTGCTAGAGCACTACCAGGGTGGGCTGTTTTCCATGCACAGTGTGCCTTATTGTATGTGCTGCTGGTCCTAATTGCTTTAGAACCTAATTGCTGTTACACTATTGAACCCAAGACACAAGTGTTTTGTTGTGTTTTATCATGGCTTTTGTTGTTGTTCTCGTTGATGTTGTTTTAAATTAAAGAAATAAACAGACACCACTCCCACAGCCCAACACATAGGAAGCAACACTCGGACCACAGCTGCACTGAGCTAATCCAGCAACAAAAGTGTGGCAGGTGGAAAAAACGGACTTTTCAACCCCCTTAGGCACTGCTCCTCCTCCCCAGGGATGGCAGGGTGCACTGTGGCACTTCTCAGTTATTTCTCTGTAAGAAGAGGCATAAAATGTTCACCATATACAAATGAGAGGGTCCTCAGCCACCTCTCCTTGCAGTTTCCTCCCATTCACATCATGTTTTCTGAGCAGGATAACAGTCCCCAGGTTCTAAAACATCCTAGGAATAAATATAGGCTGCTTTGCTACAGGATAGCAAGTCTTTGGTCTCAGACCATAAAGGAGACAGGCCTGAAAAAGGTCCATGGGGGTGAGTCCAGCCACTGGGCTGGGCCTGGACAGGAGAGATCCCCCAGCAGTGCCAGGATCCACAGCAGCCCCAGTTTTGTCTGCACTGAAGCCAACATATTCTTTCATAATAATTCATTAGAATTAATGTGCCCCATAAAGTCCTGATGAACCTCTCTGCCACTGAAATGTACACTTCTGCAATACACAGGATGTTTAAAATGCAGAGGATGTTTCCTAATAGAACTCTCCTTTTCTTTGTCACAACTGAAAATGCAAGGAGGCCCAGCTGCAAGAGAGTATGAAGGCAAATGCTTTTAGGTTAAAAATTTACCATGCTCTACATTCTTCTCACATGAAGAGGACAGCATCAATTACTTTTGCAACGTGCAAAAATGTACAGACTATATTCTCCTGGGCTGAGGCTTTGTACATACAGTCAGCTAGACAAAGAAATAGCATTTTGGAATATTTTGGAGCCTCAAAATGTATTTCAACTGATTTCCAGCTCCTCTGCTAGGCTGACATTTTCCTGTGACAGGTCTTTTTTGCACTGCACAGTTAGCTTTGCTTGGAAAAATTGAATTATTAGCTTGTGTACAACTTGCTCAGATGATATGATATGATATCTGCCCTGTCAAAAATATATCTTAATTAGTTAAGACAACAGGCATTTTCCAGACCTGGCCTGTCGGATAACATATCCTAGCATAAGAGAATCTTAAGGGTGATTTCACTTACAGAGCTTTAGTGAGACCATATTTCACCTTCTACATGCAAGTCTTTTCTTTACCTTCTTGAGGGCTGATACAGCTTATCTTCAGGTCACTGAATATCATGAGACATCATTCTTAGAGCTTTAGTAATTTTTATTGTTTAAATATTTAAACAACAAAACCTCCAGGGATGCAGAATTGCAGTAGAATACCTAGCAGAAATTTAAGGTGGAATACATGTCAGATATGTTTTAATTGTTCTTTGGTGTCCCCTGTTCCCTGTCTTTCTAGAACAGCATTATTTACTGAGACAATTCCCAATAAATTTAAACATATTATTATGATAAAATAGAGGGATCACAGCACAAAAATTTATGCTTTCTAGCACCACCAGAGCAAAAAAACAATGAAGACAACCTTACAAACCCAGCCAAGCCAAACTGTTCAATTGGAGCAGGGACCATGAACCCTGCAATACCTTTATTGTGCCAACAGAGCTCTCAGTGCAGGTCACAGAGAGGATGGTGATGTGCTCTCCTGTTTAAGTTTCTCTTTTTGAAATTAACCTGAATGTCTCGTTTGTTGGCTTTACAATAATTGCTTTGGGGACAGACAGAATTTATTGATTTAGTGTTCACTGTATTATATTTATTTAGTAACGAAGGACATATTAAAATCTGGTTTAAGGTAACAAGACTTGTACTCACACAGCTGCAATGTCAACAGAATGAAACACCTGGACCTGGTACCCACTGACACAACAAAGAAATGCAATCCACTGAAATCCAACACAGTGCAAATTTTTTTTTTTGGGTGTGATGGAGTGGGCAGGGTGCATGGGTGTTTCTGCTAACTAGGGGAAAAGGACCACACAAGCTGGACAGCAGCCACTCCACTACTGGGAGCAAACTAACCCAGACAAGCTATAGCTCCAAAATGATCAGCTTTAGTATCAGACATTTCTACACTATATGCTAACCCCACTTATTTTGTCCACTCAACTCATACATGCTGCAGGTGTTGTGGTGCTAATAACCCATTTGGTGTTCTTATTCCCTCTGTGCAGTCTTTGCTGACCATAACTCATTCTGTAAGTCTGTTAAAAGCAAGAGAAAAGACACACGTGAAATGTTAAAAAACAACGCAAACAAGAACTCAGCTGCTGTGAAAGGCTGCTGCTTATGGACACTTTGCAGGACTGGCTGGATTGGTCTTGGGTTCCAGGTGTGTGTGACACAGCTCTATCTGCAAGCAGTGCTCAGGAGGTCTGAGCAGCAGCAGCAGCTCTCAGAATATCTGACTTTTGCCATGAATGAATAGGAATTGTAGATAATCAGGAAAATGGACATGAGGAATCATTTGAGCCTAAGGTGCAAAACCTGGGAGACCATTTAATGCCAGTTAAAGCTGACTGCATGAGTTCATTAGCCTCCACAAAGCTCATAGAGCCAAGAAAATAACAGAAATATTGCAGGCATCACAAGTTTGATTTTGATACTAGCCTAGCTAAATCTCCTCTCTTACATGCACACGTGGAGACAACTTCAAGGGGGGTCACATTAGAGGGGACTCAGCTTGGTCTGTTGGTGTCAGAACAGGGACTACATAGGTAGGAGCTAAAATCAACACTCCAGCCATGAGCAGTGCAGCCACAGAAACTCTGGAACCATCTGCAGCCTGAGGATGAGCCAGCCTTACCCTTGCCAAGACACCAGGGTGGAAGGAACCTGTTTCTCTTGTTTCTCCCAAATCCCTTCCTTTTGCTTTGTAAGAAATTGAAGATTTGGTCCTTAGAAGTATAAGTTTTCTCCATAACCTCTCCCACTACTAAATGCCTTACTTTTACTTTACCAATCTTGTTTGGTAGTAAACCTGTAAGTGTGAGGGATTTATTATCTGCAGGTTTCCATGAGGAATGCAGGAACATGCACTGTCATTCCTTGTCCTGAAGCCCCCTTCCATGGCTGAATGACAGGTTCCTTCTAAGTGCCTCTACATTGCTGTGGGGCACTTCACAGAGAGAGCACTAAGTGTAATCATACACCTGGATGGGTCATGCTATAACTGCTGCAGTAATTTTTCTTTTCCTTAAGTTGTTATTTTTTATTCTCCTTCCCTGGGAAAGAGAGAGAGGTTGTTAAAAAATCTTGAGCACAGTCACACAGTAACTGTAATGGTAACAGACCACAGAATTCAGGCATTCACATCAGAAAATACCACAGCATACTCTGGAGGGGGTAATAGTCTATTTTTTCCTCAAGAAAATATTTTCTATAATAAATATATCTGGACAGTTTACAAAGTCCTCAGAGGCTAACCAGTTAGCTGTAACAAGTTCTACACCTGACACATTTTTCTTCAGGGTAACTTGCTTCATTCAGGGTTTTAATGTTTAAATAAACTGCTGCCCAAATCAATAACCTACGAAATCATTCACTCTGGGAAAGTCCTTCAATCCTTCCCCCTGTTTTAAGTCAATTTATATGCTATGCCACAGCTACTTCCAGCTGCATTTCATTACCTTCCCACTCCATCTCGGAGCAGCCACTCTGGAGTTTTGGCTACTAGGTTCTCAGCAAGGAGGTCCACAATACTTTATTTTGTGCCAGCTTGTCTCAGACAGCTGAGAAGTCCTTCTGTCTTGTCTCAGGGTTTTAGATCACTGCTGTATTCCAGCAGAGACAGTGAAATGTGAGGCCAAACAGCTGGAACGTATCCCCTAGTCTTTCCTAGTGACAGTAACTGAAGAGGTATCATTGCTGCTGGCTTTGATAATCTTAGATAAAGCAGGTGTGGGAAAACAAACCTAGCCTGTATTGATCCAATCCTATCTTATTTCCTTCCCAGCACCAAGTTTGCTCTCCTACTGTGACATTTTTAAAGATACTTATAATGTCTGTTAACAAAATAGTTTTCCAAAGAAAACAGAACACAGAACTGTTAGCCCCTTCAAAAACCTTGTAACTTCAATGACATGCAGTCCAAAACCAGAAAAGTGTTTAAGTAAATGCTTTAAATGAAGCTGGTGGGTATTACTGTGCTAACAGATGGGACCACTCATACATTGAATCCTCCTCCATAAATGCAAAGGCTCCTTCTGTGGTCAAGGAGGCTCCCTTGAACAGCAGAAGGTGTGTATTTATCATATCCAATTTCCACATCCTTCCCAGGCATACAGCACTACACTATCCAGAGATCCAATCAGAAGCTTGGCCTCATAATATGAGGACAGAGAGGCTACAGAATGTGCTTCACCTCAGACCACAGAAAATTGGCAGTGGCTGTACAGGTGAACAGCCTGGATGGGATCAATTCCAAGCCTTGCTTTTTGCCTCCTCACCCCAAGGCCATGGAGCCTGTTTTCCAGCTGTCTGGAAGCAGCACAGTTACCAAAGGGAGAGGCAGAAGCCAGAAGTGTCTGCCCTTAATGCTCTGCACAGCCTCAGGCTCCCCCTCATTTATCTGAGATTCTCAGCTGTCAATATGAACACTCATACAGCAGTTCTGTACCTCTTGGAGAAGACCTTATACACTTTGAAGACCCTTTACAGCACAGGTTTCTGGTGGAATCTACAGAAAGAAACAAGACTTTACCATAAAACAGCTCATAGAGAGAAGAGATCCTATTATTTTAACACTGCTTGTTAGTGAATCATTACAGTCATGCCATCTTTTTTACAGATTCATTACAGTCTCTCCATCTTTTTCAAAAGCAGGGAGACCTCCCTTTAAAACCTTAACTGAAAAAGTAGGGATAAAAATAAATTACTTTGGGAAAGCTTTTCCATTTATGCCTCCCCTTCTCTATAGAAATAGTGTTGCATTTCTCTGTAGATGAACAGGAGTCATTAAAAGGAAGGGAAACAGATTTCCCTCAGGCTCACTTCTAAATACACTGCTAGCCTGCCTTAAGTAATGGCCCTCATTTACCAAACTGCTGAGGGCCTGGCTGTTCCCACTAATTTCAGCTGACTCCATGTGAACTGCTGCATACCCTGAAAGGCCCTTACTCATCACTTAGAACTTTGAGATTCCTGCTTCTGAAAACTTGCAAAAAACCTGAAAATAAGTGGGAAATACCTTACATTATTTTTTTAAATCTCTCTAGAAACAGAGTAATGATGAAAATACTCAGAGCCACAACAGCCTGTGAGCCCCAGATGAGCAGTGGATGGCCACCCCTCCTGCTTCTTCCATCTCCACCAGCCTTGGAGCTGCAGCAAGAGCTGCAAACACACAGAGCTGCTTCTGCTTATCCTAATCTCTGAGGATGATAGGTAGGTCTGAGTTTCTTCTCTCTCTCCTTTTTTTCACCAATACAAGATGGAGAGCAGCATGCTTCCATTTACAGAAAATCGTTGTACTGAACTATGTAAACTCAAGAAGCAAGTGTCTGGAAAAAATACAAATTACATGAAAAAAATGAAGCAAATATAAAGAGAAAAACTCCCCAGACCAAGGAAACATCCAGAAACTACTCATTTGCTGCTGCTCACTGTTCTAAGACTACAAACTCAGAGATACAAGAAAAAAGAAAAGAACGAGACATCTTTAGGTTAGAATATTTTTTCCCCAAAAAGCCTTCAATCCTTTTTATTCTATTTCTACATTGGGAGAACGAATTATCTAGGCTTGATTTTACCTGTCAATCACTGTGGACAGGAGCCTTCCCTGGCAGCCCAGTCATTAGGAGTAGTTAATACATTCCCTCT
This sequence comes from Peucedramus taeniatus, assembly GCA_013400575.1. NCBI lineage: Eukaryota > Metazoa > Chordata > Aves > Passeriformes > Fringillidae > Peucedramus > Peucedramus taeniatus. Next base: position 101,028 of record WBNO01001118.1, on the reverse strand, counting down.
CCTCTGCCATCTCACAGCAGAAAAGCTCCCAGCTAATGAGGTCCATACCAGGGCATGATGAGGTCACCTCAAAGTAAAATACCAGAGAAGAAACCTAGCCAGAAATATATCTGAAATTTTTGCTTTGCCCATGGCTGTAAAAATGGATCTTTACTGCCAAAGAAGCAAATTAAAAACACCTTTAAAAGCCAACTGGAAAATATTAGAACTTTCTCAATTTGGGAGAAAAAAATCCAATAGAACCAAACAAGGACTTTCTTACAGATTTGCCCAGATTACCAGGAAAGCTGTGGAAGAATGATTAAAGAAAACATCACAAAGACCCAGAAAGATTCTGTATCCAAAATACTGTCATCCCAGAATAAACCTGTCAGTTTGTTACATATCCAGGTGGTGTTTTCCTGTAGCTTTTAAGATATTTGACATGCAGTTCTACCCTTGAGATGTGACACTGTGAAGATGGTACCTTCTTACTCAACAGATCATCTCTGCATGGATTTTCAGTCTCACCTCTGCTTAGGTTAGGATTTCATCTGCCTTTCTTCATTATTGTGCTGCAGATTCTATGGGATTCTGTGGGTATTATCTGTATCCTTAGGTTCACATGTCACTAGAGAACAATCCTGTGCTGGAGCATCTCAGGAACTGCTCAGGGACCTGGTCTCTCTTCAGTCAGATGCTCGGATTGGCCACAGAGCACAGCAGCAAAGTGGCACTGCCAAGTTCAGGTCCTTGGACCAGCTGAGCAGCCTCATGGGCTTCAAACTGACACCACTTCCACCTGTGCAACCTCTGGGAAAGTCAGAGGGTGGCACAGAGAGAAATGAGAGCAGCAGTTCCACTGCAAAAACATTTCATGTGTGAACCAAGCAGCAGCTCCTTTCAGAAAGTCAATTCTTCTGCAAAACCCAGGGTCTTACAGAAAGATTTTTTTTAACCAAGTGCAAGGACTTAAGTGGCAAAATACATGCAAAAAAAACTTATATAGGCAAGAATGTAGGCCTCACTGAAGCTTCTTTTGCAAAACTATTGTGCAGTGGAACAGTTCAAAATAAGTCAGCATCACCACAGAGTGTATTTTCAGAGAGGAAAGGAAAAAACAAACAGATCTAACATTTCTGTATGGATTTGCAGGGTTTGCTACACTGGAACATACAAACCCATTCAGTTTCATTCCCTATTTCTGGAAGCAGCTTACATGGCATGGTTTGAGCAGAGCCAAAAAACAAAGCACTCCCTTGTGCTGCGTGGAGCTGTTTGTGCCAGACCTGACCCCTGGAGAAGACCTGCTCTTGGACCCTTCAGGTGATCAGAAAAAACCCCACAGCCTCATCTTTTGCAGTCCAACTCACCATAATTTGATCTGAAATCAGGCTCAGAAAATAAACTCAGGAGAGACTCTAGAACTACTATTTTGTTCAAGGAGAGAACATGTTTTTAATCAAACAGATATTTGCACTTTTGTCTTTAAAAAGATAGCACAAAGTAAAAGATCAAAACATCAACAGAACCAAGTGTTCTCTTTTTGTCCTCTTGCTCAGCATACTTTGTAATAGCACTTTCACTTGAATTTAAAGTCTGCTCACATAATCTAACACTCACTGAAAAGTAGAGGAAGGCAGGAAGACAAGGACAGAGAGTGTGAGAGTCCATCTGAAGCCAGAGCAGTAAGCACACACATGAACCAGTCTGTATTTTCTAGCATACTTCTTACTGATTTTAACTCATCACCACTGTGCACAGCTGATCAAAAAAATATCATTGTACTTCCTACAGTGTAGAGACACAGTAAAAATTATTTTCTCAGGAATATAAAGCCTCAACAGAAGACAGGATATGACAAAAAAAAAAAAAAAAAAAAAAAAAAAAAAAAAAAAAAAAAAAGAAAAAAAAAAAAAAGAAAGGGATACAAAAATAAACTACACTGTATATTTGTTTGACATGCCACTTTAAATCATTTGGAGGTTTTTTAAGTTCAAGCTTAAGGGAGAGTATTTTAGGACCAATATTTCAAAAGCTACCAAGTTACTACACAGTGCTGGATTGGACTTTGAAAGTGAGTGCTGTATAAAAAGAACATGGGATTGAGAATAGATATAGCAAATCCCAGTTTCCTGTTTTGTTGTTTACTGAGAAGTGAGCAGGAAGAGAATGGCATCCTTTTACATAATTTGCAAGCCCTTTACATTTCAACTTTTAGAAGCCCCCAGAGAAGCATCAGTATCCATGCAGTTGAGCATGCATATATGTACATAAGGAGCAATCTTTTCAGGTTCAGCAGGTTTGGAAGATGAGGCTTCCTTAAAATGCTTCAAATACAAGACACAAATCAGCACCCATGGTTGCAGACTCCTCGAGTGGTTCATTTCTGCCTTGATTCAGAGGATTATTAATGTGATTTGTTCCTAATACAGTTTTCAGAATCAGCAATCAAAATCTGGCGTGTCCATGTGTGTGCCTGTTAATCTGTGCAAGCCACAGAACTGACAGAACTGATACAGGCCCAGCTAAAGAAAACTGCTGAAGAAGCCCAAAGAGCCCTCAAAGGCTGCACACCTGAGTTCATTTTTCATTATTTGGGGACCACATTATTCAAGCAGCTGACAACAGAACAACAGAATATTCACAGCTGTATAATATCTGGGTAGAAAAAAGCTTTTTAATATGGAAAAGTAATTTTACAGGAGCACGTATGATTTTTCCAGTACAATGCACAAACACCATGGTGGTTTTTGACATGGGCACTACCCTGACAGAATGAGAAGATAAAGAGAGACAGAGAGCACAAATGTCTCTGGGGTCTGGATTTTCACATAATAGGTCACTGATGAAACAATGGAACAGGACCCAGATCCTTGGGAATCTTCTTCAAGGCCTTTCCCTTATGTCACTGTAGCTGAGAAAAAAAAACCCCATTATTTCTAACAGGCATAATGATGGGATTCCATGGAAGACTATTTCATGGCTGGAAACCAGCTCACAGCAGCCTTTCCATTTCTTATTTTAATGTGTCATCTGTTGAGAACAAAGAGAACCATCACGATATTAAAGCAATTTCTCTTTGACCTGTAGTGATCTCTAATTCACTGGACTCTGCAATTTGCTTTGTATTGGAGGTTAAGTACAGCTGCTGTAGCTGAGGACTGAAGGATGGCATTGTATTACTCTGATGTTTATGTCTCTCTCTGCAGTGCATATATCTCATTTTTTACTAGAATGCACAGATAAAGGAAGTTCAGAATGCATATTCATACTAGAATGTGCTCATGCTCTGAAGATAGCTTTAATAAAAAGCCAAAAAGTAATATTAGCTACTAGTAATATTAGTCACACAATTTATTCTTAAGGAACAACACTTTAATTTGAATAGGATAATTCTGCTAGCCAAAGATGGGTTTTTACTTCTGTTGAAACCACATTTCTACTGTGAACAATATGAATTGCATAAAAGCTTTTTGTAACACTCAAATTGTATTCAAAACATAACAAGGACAGCTCTGACTCTGACACTGCATTGATGCAGTAGATACAATAGAGATGTGCTGTATATATCAACATATAACTACATTATAAATGTTTTTAATGGATTTCCCAAACTAATTGGTTTGTCATCTAATTGCCCTTTACAAAGTAGAGCTGACAGGACCAATAGGGGCCTCATCCTTTCATTCACTTTTTGGAAAACATTAGGAGCTCAGGTCTGGGTGTACCAGGTTAGACAATGCAGATTGATGAGGCAGAAAAGCCTGAAAAGACAGCCTTCTTCCTGAGACAGGACATCAGAGGCCTCTGTGTAGGATGTCTTTCATGGTAAAAGGCTTTCTCAGGGAATGCACAGCTCCTTGCTGCCCTACAGAAATAGCTCTGGTGGAACAAAAGTATCTTCAATAGGAGCAGTGTGAGAGCAGATTCTAACTGAAGGTGCAATTCAAAATTGCAGGATAGCCAAGAGAGAAGAGCTCCCAGAGTGATACCTAAGATTAGACCTGTTGCTCCATAACACTTTGGCTCCAGGTTCAGGATATCCCCTCCAAAAGAATCCACTGCAGTGCCAGCCAGACACAGATGTCAATAGCTAAAGAGGTCCTGGATAACACACAAGTTTTCCTGCTTTGTTGAATATTCCCAGTTAGCCAGCAGAAACACAGCATGTGCCATGAAGCACTATCCTTTCAAGTACAGAAATGAGGATGTAGTCATGGAATTCATGGCAAAACTGAGGATTTAGGAGTGCATGTTTGGCAGCAGTCCTCTCTCCCCAAATGCACTAATCCAGTGAGCAGTGAGTTACCCATCAGTTACTATGCAATTTCTCAGATCAAGAAGACCTGAAGGTAGTTCAACCTAAGTTTGTCAGATAACACATATTAGTAAGCAAACTCTAACAACCAGGAGTGCCAGAATATCCTGAACAGAGGGGATGTTGAGCCTTAGTTTTGAAAACCAGGGGAACTGAAGCACATCTGCAGCTCCTAGGGATCTGTACATGCAGCAAACACACACTTGCAGATGTCAGGCTTGTCTGCCAATGTCATAACTGAAGGACAATTGCCTACAAAGCTTCTGGAAAGGACTTAAATTATTTTAATGGCCTTTCTGCTTGCTTGTCAAATACTTTTCTTATCTGAGTTAAATGTCATTAAAAACTCATTTGTTTAGAGTTCAATTAAAAACAGAGGGGAATCAAACTAATCAGTTTGGGTTTGAATTGCATCCTTTTCCAGTTTGAATCACAGAAATTAAGCCTAAACTACATCTCATAGATCTGCTTTATCCCTCTCAAAGATTTGTTTCTCTTACCCTGTGTCAGTGCATCTCTCTTTGTGCTAGGCAAAAGCCAGCTCAGACAGCCTGAACATCATTCTGTTGTTGTTAGACCTCCAGCAGTGCAGGAGATTGCTTAACATTAACATCCTCCAAATCTCATCATTCACTTATATTTAAAACAATAGATAAGAGATGCTTTTATTGATAGGCAGTTTAGCAATGCTTGTCAGAGTTCCTTTAACATCAGATTTCAGTTCAAAATTTTCCTATATAAAGTGGCTGCTTCACCTAAGTTTTTACAGCCTGTTTATAGGCCTAGAAAAAGGTCTTTAAAATCAAAATGCTGATGCAACATTAACTACAGCAGGCATCTCTAGATGACGCCTTTTGCTAACACCTAAAATGATTGGGGTTTAAGGATGTTGTTATAATGAGAAAGGAGGGTATTTAGAGCTGCAGGTGGCATTGTTTCCAATCTAAGAACACAACTGGGTGCAGAAAATGATGCAGCTCTTATTTTCAAGTAATAAGTAAGACTATGATATATGTTGCTCTGAAAGGCTGTGGACAGAGAAGGAAGTGGAAAGGGAAGTGTTGCAAACAGGGATGCAGTGGTGAACATCTGACTTTCAAACCCCAAATCCACATTCTGTACCACAACCTTCAAACACAGGCCACATGGCATTGCAGCAGATCTGCCCTGGGATTTTGCTAAATAGCAGAAAAGGTGCTTCTCAAATGTTTGATCCTTAAAGATTTCCCAGGGCTCCATATGTCTGCACCCCCCATACCAGAAGGAGAAGGTGGTCTCTACAGTCCCTTCCACATTTCCCTGTAGAAATGGGCACCCCAAAGTACAACAGGGCCAGGGATACCAAGCCGGCAAAATGGACACACAAACTTTCCAAAGTTTTTTCTTTTACACAGACATGAAGGATTAATTTCTTGAATGGAAAGTACCAACCTAATGCAAAAAAAGAAAGGGACAAATGATTTATACATACAGACATTTCCTTGCTTGGAGGAGGATCAGAGTAGGGCTCCTTCTCTAACAAGAATGAGGGATATCAGAAGCAGGAAAGCATCTCACTGTGTGTCAGGCACCCTCTTAGGGACTGCAGCAGCTTGTCAAGGTCTAGATAAGGATACATGGATGACAAGAGCTGACATGAACAGCTGGAAAACTACTGGTTAAACCTGGGATGAATTTGTTAGCTAAGAAACTCCTTATTTCCCAAAAAAACCCTCACTCCTTCTGTTCAAATCTTTGTCTCACATTTGTACCACCAGCTTACAGCACCAGTTTAGCTGGGCTGCTTTAGGGCCTTATCAAGCTCATCATTTATCAATATTGCCTCTCAAATAAATCAATCTGACTAAAAACAAACACAGAAACAACCACACATATTTTCCATTAATTTTTTGAGGCAATCACCGTTGTGGCAATGGTAATGGCTCTTATCCTTTTTGTCCTGAAAACCTGAAAGCTTGGAGCTGAGCAGATTTTAAACATTGCATGGTAAGAAGGGAAATCTGCACTATTTACACTCACTAGTGGGAATTCAACTACAGCCATCACTCAAACACAACAATGTCTGCTCAAGAGCAGTTTGACCACTGTATCAATCTTAAAATAACAAGTAATATTGAATTGTTAAAAAGTGAAATAGCATAATACTGAAAAAAAATATTACTTTTTATTATAATATAATTTTTATAATATAAAAAATACTACTTTTTAAAGGTTATGGTGGTTTTCTTAAAAGTTTCAACTGATACATGAGAAGAAAAAAATTTGAAATCACTGGTTTTTATAATAATTTTTGTTCTACGTGTTGTTTGCAAATAGTTCTTTTCTAGAATTACAGACACAATATCCTACATCTGATCTTGCAAATAGGAATGTGATCTATTTAATTCATACATTTCAACTTTGAGTTTAGCTTTCAATACAAGAAATAAAGGAAAACATCCACACAATTTTGTTGTGAGGTTTTTTTTAGCTTGCATCAAATTTACATATGCACATAATATTATAAAAAATTACTATGGAAGTAAAATAATAATACACATAATGAATATATCTGGGTTGAAGAACAAGCACCTGGGCATCTCTAATTCTAGTATTCATTAATATTTAAATGAATAAATGGTTTAAGAGCTTAATATTCTAATATTCCCTTATTCCTGCTTTCCACATGCAGTAGAGTACAAAATGCTACCAGGCATTTCTGATTTATCCACTTGTAAAGCACAAGAAACTGCCAGGCAGAAATTAATTTGAAAATATAATCCCACAGTGCCACATTCTCCTGCCCCACTGGCAGAGCTGACCCAGAGCTCAAAAAGCATCACTGCTGTGAGGAGTTCAGCTGGACTCAGGCAATGCCCTCTGCTTCCAGGGAGGCTGCAAACATCAACCACCACACTGCAATTCCCACTTGTTGCTTCAGCACACAAGCCAAAGTTTTGAGGTTTTTTTCCTGTTCTAATTAACATTGCAAATCAGTGCAAAAAGAATTTGCCAGATCTCATCTGTCAAAACACTTATGGATATCGTGTGAAATGTGTGTTTCTACACTTCATATTAGATGCAAAAGTGTGCTGGAGGAGACCTGAAGAGCAGTTAGCTTGAGAATTCTGACACAAAAGATGAGCTCACCATTCTGTTCTTTATGAGATTGGTTAAGAACAGCATTTCCACAAAAGCCAAGATTTTCTCCTTACTCAAGAAGCCTAAATCCTTGTACTGTTTGGAAGCTGGTCCTGATCACACACCATACACCCAGCTTCTATCCAGATACAGGGGAAAATTGGAAAAGATGAAACCAAAGATTATTTTTATTGTTCTCCCTTTTTCTCTCTTATCTACTAAAGGACAAATTCTGCCTTGTGAGTCTCAGGGGAAGCCCAGCATTATCAATGCAGGAAAAGGAGGGTACAAAGTCAACATGAATCAAATACAACCAGTGAGCAATGGATGGTGCTGCTGTAAGAAACCCTAACAGGCTGAATAAACACTGTACCACAGATCAATTCATTAATACAATTGCTTTGCCTTATTGTTTTCTAACCTTTTTTTTTCTTTTGATTTATTTTATGTGATAGAAGCCTTGAAGACATTAGTCTTGACCACCACTCCTCTCCAGCGCGCTTTTAAAATATGTTTTATATTAATCATAATTGGGAAATCAAGGCTTTTCTCTTAGCTTCCAGGGAAAAATGAAGGTTGATTTTATAGTTTTTCCTTGGAAGGGCAGGAGTGATGAATCTGTAACAGAGATTTCTTTTCTAGCTCCATTGGAGGCTGAGGATGGCAACAAATATTTCGTACAACATTCAGTTTCCCTGCCAGTTAGTCTGCAGCCTCTTCTCCATTGCTCCTCAGCAGTAAAAAAACACTGAGATGAAAGTTTCCAGTGAAAAATCATACTACAAATCCTCCAGGAAGAATGAACCATGCTCTGGGAACTCAGCCCATGGGGGGAGGTGTAGCCATCCATTACCTCCCCTACTGTGTCAGGGGGGACACTTTTTATTAAGGTTTTATGAGGTGAGTTTTGGCAATGTCCTTGGGATCACTGCCTTCCTGCCAGGCAGCAGAAGCACAATCACAAACCATAAGAGAAGCTGCAACTCTGGTACTTGCAGTGCAAGGGTGGGGGCTCTGCATCACTGCCAACATTTACTTATTTGGGTGCTACATATTTCAGGGAAGAGAGATGGGCATTGGTTAAGATGTGCTTGTAAACATGATTCTGTGTGCTGGACCTCTAGGTACAATCCATGGCCACATAAATCTTACTCAGTATGAAAACATTTGTATTGAATACTGGTGATATATAAACCTTAAATAGTCCAGCACTTTAAGAAAAATCTATATTTTATGGATTAAAATATGCATAAGTTTAAATTTATCTGTGCATTTCTTCTTTGGAAACTGTTCCTTGAGAATAACATTAATATTTATTACATTTTCCATGTCTGAGCAATTATATAGGCATAAATTCTTCAGGAGCTGATTCTGCAGGACCTGAGTGGTTACATGGTATTCTATTTATGTCAGTGGGATTGCAGGTAGGGACCTGTGCAAGATCTGTGCTTGGCCTTTAAGACAGCCCATTCCTCTAAATTCTTCTGTGGGCTTTGTGTGGGCTCTGACATGCTTTGATACCTCTGAGAATTTATTCTCATTTTCTACAAGAAAACATAGATCTTTAAACAAAAATTGAATGAGCACATTGAATTATCAGGTTAGCTGGCATCCTTGATTTCTTCACTGTGAGTCCAAGGGAGGAAGCTTTCTATCAAGAGCACACTGTCAGTTGCTAAATTTTTGATTGTTTTCTGGAATTACAATTCAAATTTCTACTTGCAGCAAATCTATAAAGCAAAAGACATTGAAATGCAATTAAAAATAAGATAAAGGCAAAAAACTCACAGATCCATGCTATCTGTACCCCTGAGAGAAACAGCAAATCAAATTACACTGAATGGAAAAGTAAATGATGAATCTACTAAGTGAGAATGATTCTTCACAAGATGAACAAATTAACTTCACAGTTCCATTTCAATATGTACTTCCTGAACAACTAAACCCCCTCTCTCCTTGTGGCTTCAGGAGAGTGTACCTTCAGCTGGCAAAGACAGAATGCTAGCCACTCAGAAAGGTGACTTTTTTGGACAAATGAGGAAACTTTAATGAATTCCCCACTCTGCAGACGGCTGTAGTATATGTTAGAGCACCTGCTGCAACTCACTTCATATCACATTGCAGTTATGAAAAATAGTTTGCTATTTTGGAACCCTCTGGCAGCCAAAGTGAATCACTGAGGGCCCAAAGCTCATTTATCTTTTGTCAGAACTGAAGCCAAATGAACGCCATCTTGCCCAGCAGCTGAAGAATGGGGGAAAAACACTCTGCAAGTAAAAATAACCAGAAGAGCTCGCAAGAGTTGCAAAGACAAGTAACTTCTGGCAGGTAATAAAAAGCTTTTCACAACTCACTCAGGCTTTTTAGACCGAAGTATTTCATTCAAGGTTCTGAGCAGAGCAACTGGGATGGGGGGGAGCAGAGCAGGGAGGAGAGGGAGGAGAGGGAGGAGAGTCTGAGCCACACACACTACCATGGCTGGGTGACCTGCTGGCTGCATTCAGAATGCCAAGTTTAGGATTTTAGATCCAGGTGTCATAGATGTAAGGCAAGAATGGCCCTCACAGATGCTCCACACCTCCAAAGCAGCAAAGGCAAATCTGAACCTTTGCTTGGCAAAGCTTGTAAAAGTTGTAGGACAGATAGAAGAAATTGGGGTACTATGTATTATGAATATGGGGACTAGCTGCTCTTTCAATACTTTTAACCAACACACACATTACCTGTGCCACTCTCAAAAGGTCCACACTGCTTTGGCTTCCCACAACTCTGCTGACACCAATACTTGCATCATTTGGGTGTTGAATTCCTCAGGATTTTATGTAGTTCTTAATAGCTTGCAAAAAGCAGAGTGCAAGGTGATAAACTCACCACACATACCACAGTTGTTCATATGGCAGCCTTCTCCATATATTTCCATTTTGAATATTTCAGTGAATGACTAACTGAAGTATTTTATTCATTATATTTACTGCATGGAGGCAATATTACCTGCATTTGCCTCTAGCAGATCTCTGTGGACACTGACATAAAGCAAAACCAGCTCTTCTACAGTTCTCAAGTCCAGCAACACATTGATATTTTTTCCTTAGCAAAACACAGTAATAACATAGGGAAAGGTACGATCTCCTACTAAACCAGCAAGAAAAGTTTGAAACCTAAAAAGTTTTGTCACAAAAGCCCTCTTCCTCTTCCAGCTATGCTTTCTGGTCTAATCAAAGATAGGCCTTCTGTAAATCCTGCATTTTTTAAGGATGCAATAATCATATAACCTGAATGTGAAGAGTATCTCATAGATGCAGACACTATCTTTCCTTTTGTCTTTCCCTTATATCTGGTAAAGGACATGTTCATGAGCATGTTTTGGTTGTACATTCAAGCTTTGAAAGCAAATAATTTGTTCTGTGGCCATGAAGGATAGACAGGAGTCCTTGCAACCACTGTAAGAGGAATTTTAAGGCAGTGTCTTTCAGGGAAAAAGATAAAGCCAGGCATGTGCCCTGTTTCATGTATGTGACTATTACACAGGGTTCATATGTCACTTTCCTCTCATGCTTCCTATCTTTTTCAGCTATTAAAGACACTATTCAGATATTATTAGATACATAATAATATATAAAATACAATATGGAATGATCCACAGAACGAAGTTACACTTTCAAGTTCAGTAAAATCTGAACACAGTTGTTGTACTTTTCCCCATTTCTTTTCCCCCATCATCCTTGGAGTTTATAGTACAAAGAGCATTAAAATAAAGCATTGCTCTTTGTTTTCTGCAGAATCAGGTGTACCTCTGTGTAACAGCATCTTCATGGCTACGTGCCCTGATATTAATGTTTACTTCATATACAAAACTAAACATATGGAACAATACAGGGAATCAGACAAAGATAGGTCAATGCTTTTAGGTAGAAACACTTTGAATCAAGATGTCAAATTATTTAATTTATTTGGTTTGCAAATTTTTTAAAACTTGTGATTTCTCTAGCTTACAAACAACAGTTGACTCAGCCAACGAGCCTTCTCTTGATTTCTCTGGGACCTGGATCAGGGCTTTTAATTACCTTTGATTCTTTGACATTTTGATAATAGGATCTTAAACACTTCTTGTACTTATTTAAATAATTCTCACCAATCCAATTCCTTTACTTGCACCAGTTTAAGTACACCACAGACTGTTCACAAACTGAAAAACAGTCTCAGAAGAACAACAGGAAAGCAGGAAATGAGCATTGCAGCAGCATCATTCACAAACAGAGCAATAATACAGCCTCCCTCTTAATGACCTGAGAAAGTCAACATGGGATTCTTACACAACAGTGTCAGTGTTCATGACACTTTGAATCACTTCTTTGAAAATCTATTCTATAAGAAAATCATATAAAGAATAGAAAAGCTGCCATTATAGATCCCATATCTTCTTTGAGCTGCATGTCAGCAATGACATTTGAACAGTGAAATCTTATATCCTGGCTTTTACTTAAAATTCAAATTACAGGGAAAAATCTTGTCCTCCATATACAGCTAAGCAGCACTAACTTGAGAACTCAGTTCCTAAGGTGGTTTCTAACATGTTCAAATATTCTGCTCCAACCCAGATTCCCTCTGCTCCATCGAAGGTGAATGGAGTTACAAAATAGGCAGATTACATGAAATTATTCAGGTTAATCATGACAGGAAGAGTATGAAGCTCTTAAGAGGGAGCCTGGTGAGCAAGCAACATTGTCAAAAGTGAGATCCAAATGCAATTAAATGCCAAATACTCTACACTGGAAGGAATAATCTGAATCACAGCAGCATCTTACAGGCTCTGCATTACATTGTGACAGACGTACATCTTTGCAGATAACTGAATGATGAAACAATCCCAAACAAAAGATAATAAAAACCCTAAGATGCAAAATACATTATACAGAAAATAAATTAGGAAAGTAATTTTGATTCCATATATGCAATTCAGAAATCTAATCTCCTTTATTGGATTGGGGCTTTTTGACTTTGAAAAGAAGTAGGAAAACATGATGGAGTGCTTTATGAGTGGCAAATACTAAGAATGATCAGAAGCATTGAAAAAATCCTCACCATATATGAAGCTGAAAGGGTTTAATCCTCAGACAACCTAAATGCAGGGAGATGTGACTATTTTGACCATAGTAAACAGAAATCTGGTGAGAAGACTTCTAGTTAGAAATATATTTCTACAAAACAGACGAAAATAATTTTCTTTTTGATTTACAGTTAGGTTGTACAGCTTATTTCTAGGGGGTGATGGCCAAAAACCTTACCAAATTCCAACAAGCTGAGATACAATGCTCAATGGGAAAAAAATTCTGAAGTAAGGTATATTCAGAAGTACATTCACCTGGCCTAGACAGCCTTCAGCCAGGGGTGAGCAGAGCTCCACTAATGGACATTCACACACAGTGCCAAATCAGCCAGAGCATCACTGCTACAGACAGCTTTTATTCATTCAACATCAGTGATTTCATAGACTGCAATCTCCATTTCTGTCTCTGCCAAAAGTTTCTTTCATCACTCTCCTACTCCTGCACTTCAAGCTTTTTTTCTAGCAAAATAAAAATAATACTTTAAAGAGGAAAGCTGTAAGAACAATGCCTGCCACTTTGCCTCACGCCATGCTTTGGGAAAGTTTACAATGGAGAGCACACAAGTGCACCATGCAGGAAACCAAGAACATTTATGTGACTACAAGAGCTGGGAGGCATCTCCGAGTCTGAGGCTTCATTCAGTTGCAGTTCTCAATGCCAAGAACAGATCAATCAAGATACTCATGAGGTGAACTGAATACTGAGAGTAACATTTTTTAAAATGCTTGTCATGGACTGAGTCTATGCTTTTCTGTTTCAACACTTCATATGTAAAAATTCATCTGCCCCCTTCCTTCCCCCGTCACTTCTTTAACTGTAACTGCAGCTCCAGCCTAAAGCTGCTGTGGCCAATGGGCTCAGTTTCTAAGGCTCAAGGAATTCTCTTCCAGTTATCAGGCAGAGGGATTCAAGCAGAGAAAACCTCCTCTTCAAATAGAAAATATTACTGATTTGGATAGAGCCTTTTAGATTTCTGATGGTGCTCATCAATCAGACATTTGACATGTGCCATGTTTGGGCTCAGAAATAAAGACACCAGCACTTTCAAGAGTCAACTGTTCAGCTACAGGCAAAGGTTTGTGGACAAAAGGGGCAAAGAGCACCCATGGAAATCAAGGGGTAAAGCAGCAAACCTTCCCCACTGGGGCTAACTGGGGAGGAGAAGGTGTGCAAGAGAGACACATCCCAGTCTTCTGTTTTACAAGACAAGAGCTCTCTGTTAACAGGGATTTGCAGATCTTGATACTTGCAGATCTCTGTACTGCCAAGTGACCTTACTTAAACAGAGGTCTGTCTCTCTGGGAATAGATAATATCCAAATTGACAAACAAACCCCAGATTATATCTACATAATACTATACTCCCCACACTACTTAAAGCTTTTTAGCTGAAATTAATATTTGTTCTTTAGCAGAGTTATTCAGGTCCTGCAGCTTGTTTTCATTTCACTTTTTTACATGGAGAGAAAGACTCTGCTTTCCCCTCCTATTCTGAAGCCATTTTACCACTCACCATTTCAAAAAGAATAGGATATGTCACTTGAAATTTTCTCTTGAAAATATTTATTCATTGATGAAAGCAGTGCTTCTCCCCCTTCTTTAGAGCCTAAAATTAATCTAGGAAAATCAGGCATGTCAAAGCAGATCTCCCTATAAACACATTGCAAAAAGTTAAATGATCCCATGGCTCTGGAAAAGCCCAAGGCAGTTACAGCAGAAACACCAGCACTTACCCTGGTAGCAAAGCCTCTGAACTTGGAACCCAGTTCAAGGAAGTACCATAGCTACAGTGCATGGAATTTTGTGAGCTGTGTTCTGCTCTTTCTCCTGCCAGAGAGGAAAACTCTACTGTGTTACTCGAATACTGAAATTCTTTCATATGCAAATATGGCAGGAACAGCATAACCTCCAGCACTGGCAAAACCTGAAAGGCACCAGACTCCAGGAGCTGCTCGTTAAAGCTACGTTCTGATCAGGACAGCAATCTAAAGGGATTCAGGGTGCATCCACTCTCTTCCTTCCCACAAAGTACAGGACATCTAGACTTTCCGAAAATTCCTGCTCAGTTCTGGTTTCCTCAACAGGAAATACAAATGCAATGGATTGGTCAAAGTCAGAGAGTTTTCCTAGGAATATATCAAGTTCAAAGACATGCTATTCAGAATGGGTTTCCTAGGTCCACAGGGCATTTCCAGGTCAAAGAGAAAGGATCCTTCTATCTCCCTAGCCTCTAGCAGCCTGGCATCTGAAGAATGCCAGTGGGATGGGAGTGACTGATCCCACACAAGCATTGAGGCTGGGGTCTTTCCTCAACCTCCCAGCACAGCACTGGGAGGATTATTCCCCTCTGCAGACACGCCAAGGGATGCTTTCAAATCTGAAATTATCACGCCTAAATACATTACCTACACAGCTCTAAACCACCTCCCACTGCAAGTTTCCTTCTGCCAACATAAAGGTTATGCTGTGTCATACTCCTGCCATAGCACACAAAATAACACTCCAGGGGAAAATGCCCTTCAGACAAGGACAGGCTGCTTTTGCCCTCAAACATAAGACTGGGCTTATTTTTCAGTGGGATGCTCAAAACATTTCAGACACAACAGATAAATTTTATTACTAACATGATGTGAAATAAAAACAACAAAACAACCCCAAAAGACCCACAACTCTAAAGGTAGGAGAAATGAGGTATACTTGCCCTAGAGCACACAGGCAGCAAGGGAGACAGGAGAGAAAGGCTCTGCATCTCCACTTCTGACAGAAAGAAGCACCTCCTTTTTCTTATACATCCTTATCACAAAAACTTGCTGCTACCTGTGTGGGTACAGAGCCTGTTGTATGTTGTTTAAATTATCTGGCTCACACTTCTGCAGGAAAGTCTTCTCAAATAGCTTTAACTACTAAACATCTGCTGGAGGTGTTTCTTATGCCAAAAAATGTCACATCAAGAAGGTCACTCACATTGTGCTAACACCTTAATAAGTTATTCTTTCTTTGTTTGGCTTGATGCTCTAATATTTAGAGACATTTGAAATTTTCTACACTACTAGCAAGCAGCTTGTTCAGAATTATGGAGTGAAGGTTACATTGAAAGTGTCCTTTTCCTTTCAGATGAAGTTTGTGTGCAGTACTCCAAAGCAATCTAAGAAGCTCTGTCCTCATTAATCTAAGTTTTGAGTCTGAAAGTACAGTATCAAAAGGCTTTGCTCCCCTGCCTGTGCTGCATAATTTCTCTCTCTGGTCTCCTCCTCCCCCATTTTACCTTTGTAGCTATAATAGATAGCTCCTTAGTGTTTTTGTGTGTTGGGCAACAACCTGAACTGTGCACAATGAGGTACAAAAGAGAGAAATGTCTGTACTTACAATTTCAACTCTTTTGTAAATTCTTCTTGTTATGATCTGTCCTTCACCACTTTACATTACTCACCAACAGAAGAAAAACAAAGATCCCTAAGCACAGGACTGTGAAACTTGCACACTGTTTCTATATGAAAATTGAATCCCTGCTTACAGGAATTACTCACTATTTAGATAATGCAAACAGTCTGTCACACACAGAAAATTTAGCTCTGCACATTGTAAACGTGGCTGTGTTTACAGACAGACTTTGAAACTCACCTCTGGGGACTGCATTGGGTTTTTGAGAAGGTATTTTAAGAAGGGTATGAGTCAGTACACCAGAGAAATAAGAATCAGAGAGCAAGACAGATCTCTTTCTAGTAAGGCGGTGGACAGCAACACTGCACATTCATCCAGCTTTGTGGATAAAAGGAGCAGAATTTAGCTAATCCTCACACACAGAAGCAGTGCTATTACAATTGCTCAGTCAGCCATTCTGGGGTGAATCTGGATCATTTGGGTTTTAAGACTATTATGATGGCTTTACATTTCACTGAGCAGACTATTACATGTATAATTCAGAAAGACAGTGAATACTTAAATGTGGATTCCAAGTTCACTGTGCAGAAGAAAACAGTGGACAGTTCAGACCTCTGCAGATATCAAGTATCAGGACAAAACTAAGTAATTCTAGTAAAATATATACAGCATTTCCACACACTTTGGGAGGAACAATACCAACACACTTCTGGGAAGAATAAATACTCTTTATATGACTTGTTTTGTGCCCTTCAGCTCTCCTATTCTACATTAGGAAAAAAAAAGAAAAATTATCTGACCTTTTATATATATGAAATTTAATTTCTGTATTTTACTGTAATACCCTAGTATACTCATTGTTTGTTCACCATTTCTTTATTCCTTCAAACTTAATCTCCATATCTTTATTATTTTCTAATCAGTGAATTACTGCATTTTTTACTTCACTGCTTCAGAAATACAAAATTTTCATTTGCTTTTATAGTTAGAGAACAACACCAGAAATGCAAAAGACATATTACTGAAGAGAAAGAAAACTTCCTAAGACACATTTATATCTGAGAGCTTTTAACCAAATACTGCAAGTGTAATCAGTATTCAGGTGAAAATAGCACAGTATATTTTAAGAGAATAAGGCACAGAATAGAAAGGATAGCCTTATATTTATTCTGATTCAAAGCACTGCTTCTTGCCATCATCACAAAACTGCCTCTGTCCAGCTTGCAAGTGATTTTTTACAATTGGACAGCTACATTTGTGCCTTCCTAAAATTCCCTTTTGAATAGTTGTTTTGCCTTCCTCACGTTTGGCCCTGAAACCAGATGGACCATGGTGGAAAGATGCCAGAAGGATTCCTTCAGCAGAGATAACTGATCTAAGGCCCATGTCACAGAGTCCTGCTTTCAATGGAGACCAAAAGCAGGTCCCCAGGGCAGAGTAGAAATGCAGAAGAGGCAGAAATGCTGCTTCTTTGGAGCTCTGACTGCAGCTGAGACCCCAGGGATTTGCAGCTCAGCAGTTTCCTGAGCAAGAGCAGTTTCTATGTGTTTAACATCCTTCAAGGATTTCTCTTCCACAAACTTGTGCAGGCTCCTCTACAACAGCTCTGCTGGACTTACAGAGAAGTGTTTCACAAATAAATGAAAAGCAATTTTCAAGCCAAAAACCTATGGAAAGAGGGGAGGCAAGGCCTAAAGAGTACATGAGGAACCTGTAGCCTCTTCCAGGTGAAATTTGTATCTGCTCATTTAGAGTTAATCCCATGCATCAGAAGTGAAAGTACAATTTTATGCTGCTGAACCATCTGGGTGATCCACCCTGACACTTGAGCAGGTCAGGTGTGAGGGATCACCACTGTATCTAGTCTGGAAGGTGGACAAGGGAAGAGGGAAAGCTGCCATCTCCTGTGGCCAGGAAAAACAAATCCCAGATAAGTTTAAAGCTTTCAGACCTGAATAAAGCATTCTGACAAACAGAGTCACACCCTGGCAGAGGGTCATCACCTGGCAAAAAAGGCATTCAAGCAAGAGTGGACAAACCAGCAAGTGACCCCCCAGGTTCTGCAGCTGAGGCATTCTGGATGCTTGCAAAACATCTGTGTTTGAACCTTTAACAAGGCTGCTTTCTGCACTCACCTCAGGTTATTTAACTAACCTGCACATGCCCAAATCATGAGCAGGCCAGAAATTCCCTCTCCAGACCACATGCTCAGGCAGCTGAACTCCACCAGTGACAGCATCCTCATGTCCATAGAAGGGGAACCAGCCTGAAACTCCATAAGACATTCCACATAGAGAATGTCAATTACCCATATTCACTTTTAAATGTCCAAAGCACTAGTCCTGATGTACTGCTTTTATGAGACACAGTTGAAGTTTAACTGATACAATTCAAAGGGTTTAGTTTTTAAATCTTTCTACAAAGTCTGACCTCTTCTAATGACTCTCAATAATACTGCTTCATTTCCTATATATTAACACCTTTTTATTTCAAAATTGATACATTCTTTTAAACTACTTCTTAAAAGATTAATCATTCTTGACAGTAAATGCTAGGGCATTTTCCACAGCCTTTTGGGTCAGTCACAAAAAAAATTGAAAATTATTAAGATGTGTGTTGGGATCACGCAGGATATCGGTTCTACATGAGACCACAAAGTGTAGACTACAGACTGCAGTATCTTATGGTAACAGCCCCACAGGGCCACACACTGTTCTAGAAGACAGGTATCAATGTGATGTCTAAATTAATCTGCCCTTTATGCCAAACTCCTATTGACATTGAAGAGTTCTGCATACACAGAAAGAGTAGATAGAATATAATGCAAAAATAAAGTGGCAGCATCAACTGAAGTTCCTTGTTCTCCTGAGTTTGTCAAGGCTTTGTTACTTGGCAGCTTTTCATACAATATTTATTATGGCTGCAATTTTTCCCCATTAACATGTTTTAATCTGGGAAAAATGTCACATTTTTTCTATTTTAAATCTACGAAGTCTGACATTTTTTTGTGAGCTCATCTTTAGTGTATTGCTTTTTGTTCTAACCTCGGAGGATTGGAGAAAAGATGCTTCTCCTATCTCCTTACTTCTTTTTCCTTTGAAGTTTATACATTCCCTGTATTTTGGGTTTGTGTGGTATACAGATTCTCACAATAGAGTGGAAGTCACAGACAGTGTTCAGGCCTTAAGCTATTATCGCTCAAACTACAAGTGGAGAGAAAACCTCTTTGCTAATATCAAAGACAGACCAAGTCATATATCAAAGAAATGGGTCAGAGCTGACTCCTCGGGCAGCCCAGATTCTCTCTGGTGGATCAGCATTTCAAATTAGCAGGTGCACATGTGCACAATGTACAACAAACTGGATAATCTACTACTTGACAGCTCGAAAACATTAGCATTCAGTCAGATGGTACTTTATCACTTACTCCACCAGAGATGATCAACATTGCAAGCAGCATGGGAAAAAAATCTAAACATGTCATAAGAATTATTTTAGAATTCACCAAAAGCCACTTTCTCTGAGCTAGTATTTTTCTTTTTTTTTAATAGTTGACTCACACAAGCTGAAATTTGTATCTGCTCATCTAGAGTTCATGCCATGCATCAGAAGTGAAAGCATAATTTTTATCCTTCTACATGAACTGAATTGTTGTTATCCAGTTTTCCAGATGTGAGAATCTGTCATCTCTGTCAATGTCTGTGTATCTAAATTTGTGTATTTCAGCAGTCTGGCTTACAGGTCTGGAACCATGCTATGCAACTAAAAGGAAAAGGTATTTCTTTCCCTCCTACAAGGAACATTTCATTGTTATGAAACAAATTTTGTTACTATTATTTTTTAATTAGAGGTGTTATGCATCTAATATATTTCACAGCCTTGAATCCCTTACCTAACTTGTTTTCTTAAAGTTCAGAAATACCAGTTTACCATTTAAATATCTGTGGAGATCATTCACAAGATAATTTTTTTCCTGAGTAGGCAGACTACCTTTACCCAAATCATGAAGTGTCTTTTAAAGGTAACATTTACATTCACAAATATTCTGTATAAGAATCTTGTTCTGAATAAACAGATAATATTGCAAAATAAATATGGCAAGTTTTGATTTCACAGTCTTTAGAGTGTAAGATTTTTAACCTACATTTAATGTTCTGAGGAATTGATAAGACAGCACTATTTTACCATTAGTAGATCAGATTCAACAGGATATTTGCTGTTTTCAGCATCTTTTCCTCTTCAAACACTGTTTAATCACAGTGTAAACTCATTCACTGAGCTGCTTATGTGCAGTATTTAAAAAGCAAATTCAACTTAATATGCATTTCTGATTTTGATATAACCCTCTGAAGGCTCACCTAGAGAGGTGAAGCTTTGCCTGCCTTATGGCCAGCAGAAGCCACCCCAGAGAGCAGAGTGCCTCACAGGAGAATGCCTGAGGACTTCCAACCACATAGCCATAACCCAGCTCTAGACCCTGATTCTGTTCCCAGCCAAGGCACTGCCATGGAGCACATCTCTCCCTGTTAGTGCTCGTGGCCTTTTCCAAAGCATTGTGTCAGCAGCTGCATGCAAAACAGCTGAGAGACATCATTAAAAATACATAGGAATCTCTCTGCTGATGGCATGCTGAGAAATAGTCAACAATTCTGGTAGGGCAAGCTCTGCCTCACATTCAGCTGTCACCCACACTAAACAGGGGGCTGGACATTATGAGCCCTCTCACCATCTCCACTTCCCCCATATTTTCTATCCTGATGAAGTTCAGTGTCAGCCTCCAGCTGGCAGAATAGTCAATATTCACCACTGAGTGTTTCTGCCACAGCATTGCAGGACAAACAAGAAGAGGTTCAGGGACATGTTCATTCCAGTTCCTGGTAAGAGATTATACTTCAAAACCAAATGCTGATTCTGAGCATTACGTATGTTGAAGGATGAGGATAGGTGGAAATTATCACTGCTGGGAGTGTTGTAGCTGGAGAATTTACTAGCTACCTTTGAATCTCTGCTAAAGAATTTTTAAATGAAGAAATGTTAAATTCATAATTATGTGAAATCTCAGTTATCCACATTCTGGCACATCTAAAGCTCTTGTGCCATTGCCTGTTGTCTTTCAGAAAAATGTGCAAATGGTGCTACCTAGAATTGTAGTAGGTGATATTTGGACACATACCTGAGGCCTCCTCCCCCATCCAGTTGTCACAGCACACACCACAGTCAAGAGGGCCAGAGTGTCACCATACAATTTCAAAAGGCTTTAACCCAAACAGAGTAACACTACAGATGGCTTCAGGTGTCTGCCCACATAGAGTAGCACCATGTCACTCCAGAAGGCTGCAAGCCTCTGCCCTTCTTGTCCTTCAGCCCAACCTTTCATACCCCTCATGTTCATGCAGTGCCCCTGTGTGCCCTCTGCTCCCTTTGGTGCTTGGTCAGTGCCCCTGGGCACTCCATGGCTCATTGCTGTCAGTGCTGCTCACCTGCTTCTCACAGCTGCACCCACTGGGGATGAGGCTGGGCTGCAGCCCCACTCCCAACCACCACAAACTGTGTGCCCATATCCAGTGGCTACCATTTTGCAAAGATCTACATGATGATGAAAATAAAGTATGAAGATATCGAACAGAGCAGCATGGAGTGTAAAATTAAATCCTGCACTGCACAAGGAATTTGTTTGTCTTCTGCACCAGCCCACCAGAGAGCAAATCAGACCTATTGGACAAGTACTGGAGTCAGCAGTTGTGGAAACTGCAGTGCCACTTGACACACAATCTTCATCTAATACATTATAAATGTTATAAATATTTTACTTTATAGGCAACACAAGGCAGCAAATATTTTACCAACTGACTGCTAAAGGATTTTGCTTCAATTCATGAGGAAAAAAAAAGTTGATTTTTTAAAGAAATGCCACTGGTTTTGTTATCCTGCTGTAACAGCTACTCTGGCTTCTATTCCAGCAGCCCCTTCTGCCAAAGTGGAGGGCACTTCACAGCTTTTTGCAAATCTTCTTAGGTCAAGCATGTACAGGAGTCATACAGATCCTTGTGTGAGTGAAGAAGGATCAGGATTTTGTTGATCAAGAAGGAACTGGAGGAATCTTTCCTCTTTCAGACCACCTTTCTTTGACCTTTGCTACTCCCCTCAGCAATGTTTTAGGCCCAGAAATATCTGAGTCAAGTTCAGTTGCCTTTTTTCCAGTGCCAGGCTCTCCTTTATTCTATTTACAATTTTTTTTCACACTTTCTACATCATCAGCTCCATTTAAAGAGCACCAGTGGAAGTCATTTCCCCATTTAGGCAGTTACTGCTCATATGGAATGGAGAAGTTAAGGCTATTTTACACCACTACTGGTGGGCTCTACCCTGGTCCCAAAGCATTCAAACAGCTCTTCTGGGGGCTCACAACCTATCAGTTAGATAAAATCTAATCCAAATTTCACTTCCCAGTTGCACCAATGCAGACAGAAAAGCCCTTACATAAAGGACCAATGCATTTCTTTTTACAGCTGCCAAATTCTTAGGAGTAGGTCTGTGCCATCCAGTGGGCAGAGAACTTGCCTGGGGTTTAAAGCAAACTTCCCAAAGTCCCACAGTGTGCTGAGAGGGTTCAATCTGTGCCTCCCCTCTCCACAGCCTGTATTATTCTATTATATAAATGTTTCAGATAGAATAGGGCTGCCTTTAAGGCCACCTGTACACAGAATGTCTCACAGCAAATTGTTCTGGATACTCTGGAACTGGAACCAGAGATCAGCTTAATTTAACAAATGCAGACCTAGTTCTTGATAATTCACAAATGAGAAGTTCCCAAAACTTCAGAAGCTCATGAAAGAATGAAGAGCTAATGCCTACTACTACTTTTTGGGAACTTGTTAATCCAATTTCACTTGGATTAACTTCTGATTCTGTCTTTCATGCCATATATATGTATGTATGTATATGTGTGTGTGTGTTTGTGTACACACACATATCTCTGTTGTTTTTTAGGGCATGATTTGTAAACATCTGCAAGTGCCAGTACTTGTGAATGGCTTTGGGACTATCTCCCAAAGAGTGCCCCCACTGTGTATCCTACACAGGACCTGGCATCCAGTAACTCTTGTAGAGCTCTGTGCCTGTGAGGAGCACAGACAGGGGCAGACCCAGACCTGCCAGGGGCACCACAGTGCCCAAGGCATGCGGAAAAGACAACTGCAAGGAAAGAGCCTTTCCTGCTCTGCAAACTTCAAGTTCTCTTTATTTGTACAGACTTGCTCAGTGTCAGTAACTTGCTGAATTCTTCTCTGGCAAGAGAGGAGGCAGAAGATAAGGACAGGAGCCCACTTTGTGCTTCACTGACTCCATCATATGCCTGGAAACCACAGAATCTTGGGACTCAGTGAGAGCTTTGGATTGGAACAGTGCATAAACAAGGACTTTTGGCAAAAAGATAAGGCTTCATATACTCTAGGAGAGTATCTCTGTCTCTTCACCATCCAGGCTATGAAGAAATCCCATCTCCCCTGGAATGCACTCAAAAGTAGATACAGCCACACCATCAGATGCTTCACACACATAATTTTAAATAAATGCACAAACAGATGAAATCTGACTGTAACAAGCTACATATATTCAGATACCACATAAATATCAGCTGTTATTTTCTTATAAATGCAATTGCCAACATGTAATAAATAAAAGAACAAACCAACACTCTACCCTGCCAGGCAGGAGAAAGCCAAGACAAGAACTCATCACTACAGTTTTATCCTGCTGCCACTGATGAGCTTCACTCCTAATTTGCCAGGCATAAGCTTCAGGTTTAAAGTAACAGTGACTGTGAGCTAGAATTAAAAGCAAAGCCAAGAATCTTTCATTCCTGCAAAGTAACTGCACTGAGTTTGAAGTACTCAAATGGGCAGAGTTTGGGGTTTTTTAAAACAGATTTTCCATTTTAAGTCTAAAAATGAAAGAAGTTTGTTTGGGTTTTTTTTTAAAAACTTTGTCTACATTTGTTTTTCAGCTTTTCTGCTCTCATGGTTACATATACATAACAAAATATTCTTCCTGTGTGAAAATATTTGTGTTCCTTGACTAAAAAAACCATACAGTCATTCATACCATCATTTCTTACAGTCAAGTACCTAGCTGAAAACCCAGATCCTGCCTCCAAAACATATTTGCAACTGGAAACAACCCCTAGAAAGAAGTTCCAGATGTAAAGCTAACTTGGCTGCTGCTTGGAGATGGAGCTATCCTGTGATTCTCCCTTCTGCAAAACAGAGAGAAGGGCTTGATCACAGGGAAGTCTGTAAAAACCACCTGTTGAGTTGCTGATTTTGGTTTTTTTTTAAAAAACAGAGTTCTTAAGCTAAGTGGCTGATCACTCAAAGGAAACGTGCAGTTGTTTTGATTGATGACTGAATTTTAAATATTTATGATGGATGAAGTGTGTATCTGGAAATGTTTGGAGGTACTGCTGTTTGTTGTATGCTTCTCACCAGGACTCTACTGAAAATGAGATCATATCACTGGGTTTAATTCCAGGATGAAATATTGTAAGAAATTGTACAGACAGAAACACTATACGTGTGTGAAATCTAAGTAGTTAAAAGCTAATTCAAGACTATTTTCAGAATATTTTGAAATTAGCTTTTTTTTCCCCTTAAAAACACTTTTCTGATGACTTGCTATTTGATGTACTCTTGAATCACAGCTTTTCAAATGCTTCTTAGCATTCAACAGGAATTTGCATCACCTGTGTTCCACCTGAACTGTTTAAAGCAAGGAAAACCAAAAAGCTGGGTGGTGTTAGTAACCACTATGGTACCTGAAGAGAGATGATAGCCACGTTGCCAGAGATCAAATTGCCAAAGCTGGTTATTGCCTATCCATACTGATCCCATAGATTTGGGCCTTGCTGGAGGGCAGAGCTTGCAAATCTGGTATTCTGGGTCCTCCTTCCTCAGCAAGGAAGATAAGGGAGAGGAAGATCCCATGCACACCAATTCCACATTCTTTTCTATTTCCTTTTCCCCCAAGGCAGGAAGGTAGCAGAGGCAAAAATAATCTCCTCATGTCTCCTTTTGAGCTGCCATAATGAAGAGCATCCACTCAAACTCTTTTATTTCCCATCCAGCATTTTGGAGTATTTTATACTGCCCCAATGTGGGTTTTTTTTAGAAGAGTTGGCAGATTTAGAGATTCCCCAGGGAGGATTCAGCACCTGGTGGATCTGGGCATGTGCAGAGGTCACAGCTTCCCTAGGGAGCATCCTGGAAAATGAGATAAGCCCTGACACTCAATGCACTTCAGAGCAACTAACACCACCACAGAAATGATAAAAACAAAACCCAAATCTGAAATTATACTGTTGGAGCCACAGCTCTTAGAAGTCTGATTACATTGATGAATAGTTGAAAGTAAAAAAAAATAGCAATAACTGGCTATGTATGAGATAAAATTCATACAGAATATAAAATACCTGCACCTCATATTGTTATTGTACTTCTTTTGGAAAAATCCTCCCAATGCCTAAGAACTTTAGAGAAAATCCTGTATATTATCTACACACATTTATCTCTAGTGTATTGTGAGGAATTTTTTAAATAAAAAAAAAATATAGGAACCCGAGATTTTTCACAATCTGTTTTGTTAAATCTGTTTTGTTAATCTGTTTTGTTAAGTGTTTTGTTAAATACTTATGAAGTAATAGGAAGAACTAGTTTGTAGCTTTCTGCAGCAATGCTTTCACATAAAATGAGCACATTTTGATTCAGTCTCTTAAGACATATCTCTGGCTGTATTGGTGGACAAGTATATTACAGATTACAGTATCATGTATTATTGATCCATTGCAAAAAAATCTGTGAGAGGAATTTAAATTCTCAGATGATTTTTTATATCTTTTTTTTATTTTAGACATCTTCACCAGGGCCAAAATTGTTTATCATAAGCTTCAGCCTAAGGCAAAATTCTAGACCTGAGCTAGGACCCATTAAAATACATGTTGGAAAGGCAGGTCTGGACACCCCAAGGAACAATATGCCACTACAGCCAGAGTATTTCTCTGTGCCTAGTGACAACTAAAAAAATCCTTCAGATTTTCCTGATGCCTACTTATTGAAAAGTCTCAATAATTACACCCTGTACCTGGCAATATTCAGAAATTATTTTCTGCTACCATAAGAAATATTTAGGATGAAAATATTCTGCCATTGGCACCTTTCTGTGTGGTATTAATACTAGGAATGTATTTATATTAGGTTTCACCCACGAGAAAAAGATTCTTGTATAATTCAGTACTACACTTAGAGACGAAAAAACCTCTAGGCCACAATATGTAGTTAATATTCAGAATTAAGTCAGTTTATTATGCATCAACTGGTAGGTCAAACTCAGCTTTGTGTGCTGTAATTTATAATACAGCTTTATGCCCAAAGCAATATGGAAGCCCTGAAGCAACACAGTGAATTATTACAACTGAATCTGAACACTACCTCCAAAAATGTATAGGATTTCCTCTATTTCTCTTGCATGCAGGCTATAAACATGCTGTCAGATAGCTCTGTGCTGCAAGGACATCTAAATAAAATAGCAGTTTCATGGCCAGTGTCAGCATTTGGCAGTCTACTTCCTGCAGCCTTGGTAAGGGGTAGTCCAGCTGCTTCAGCTGATTTAACTAATTCAATATAAGTGATGTGAGGAGCTTTTAAACTGAGGACCTTTTGAACTCTCCAAGAACTACCAGATTTTCCTCTCCTAATGGTGTAGCAAATAAAATGGCACATACCAGTTCTGCCCAAACTCAGACTTTTTATTTATATTTTGTGACCCAAAGACACAAAGCAATGTGTTTCTGGGAATCCTCAGGAGCTGGAGCTGCAGCACCCTTCTCCCTTCTGCCTGCACACTGGCTCCTGCCTGCTCCAAAGGGACACATCAAGGGCAAAGCCAGGCTGTGCTTGCAGTGCCACCACTGTGGTGAGCTGGGAATAGTTCCACTACCCTGTACACAGCAAAGAAAACTGGAAATGGACACCAAGGACCCAACCAAATCAGTTACAACCTCTCCAAATGCTGGAGAAATGAGCTGCTCACATTTATCCCTCACATTTATCCACACAGCAGTCTGGAGACAGGATAAATGCAGAACACACAGTGCCTTTGCCATCCCTGAAAACCAGACATGGTTTTGTTTCTGTAACTCTAAAATACAGCTGAGCTTAACACCTGGAATCATTAGGCCAAAGGTGCATTGGAGGTATCACTCTGAAGGGTATTTTCAGCTGTGATGTTTTTTCCTTCCTCACTCTCCTCCCATCTCTGAGTTCTACACATGACAGGTGCATTAGCACTAAGTTTGCCAGCTCGGGCTTGGTATTCACTTTTGTACACTCCTTTCAATACTTTTAATCCTGTAGTAACATGTCAGCCTGTGAAGAAATAAATTTTAAAAATAACCAAACTCTGTAATCAAACCCCATCAACATTGGCTAATTAATTCTGAGCATTTTGATGTTGCTTCTCACCACTGCATAGCATCTCTCTCTGAACTCACAAAGAGCCTTATTTATACATTCCTTGGAGCAGTTCTTCACTGCTGTATCTCTATGACTGCATTAGAATGGATTTATACATCCTCCTGACTTACACCTCTTTGAGAGATCAGAACTAGTCCCAGGAGGTTTACGCCTCACCTAAATTAGTTCCCAATGTGAAAGAATCTGCAAATAAACTAATTAGAGATTAATTGGCTAATACATATAGATAAGTTAATTAGAGATTAATTAGTGTTTATATAGTATGGTCCTTAGAAGATGTAAATTGCTCTTAAAGTACTAAGTATCACATGTCAGTTTTTATGGCTGGCTGACAGCTCTTAGTTGCTGTTGTATCTACCAGCTCACACATCTCCACACAACTCCTTCTGTACAGTTTGACACTATCAATTTGATCTTCTCACCTTGAAAAAGAATTAACTGAAGAAAAGAAAAAGAATCAAATCAAATGATAGTGCACTATTTAAATGCACACAGCTCCAGAGAAGAAAAAGAAATGTCCCCTTCTGTTTTGGAGGAGGAGGGAAGGAAACCTGGCAGCTCATGCTGAGCTCTAACTTGTGTGGCTTCACAAACCGCTGGAGCAAACCAGATCTCTCCAGAGTTTGGATCCTGTACTGGCTTCTTCATGAACTCTTCTCCTTGAACCCATCAACCTTCCTGAAATATGGGCAGGAGCAAGAATGTGCCAGTACAATCTAAGAACATGAACTGCCCTCCTATTCTGCCTGCCTATCATTTCCTACCTAGTTTCAACTGCTACAAATTTTATTTTCCTGGATCAATCTAACTCCATCCAAGAGTTGCTGTAATTTCTCAAACACTGTATTCTATGGAATAGAATGGATATGGACTTTGAAAATCATGTTGTTATATACTTTTATTTATGAAATGTATTGTGAATTTTCTTTTATCAAGGTTTTTCATCTCAAGGATTTATGTTCCTAAATAATGTTGCCAATTCTGAACTGGTTACTAGGATGAATTTGGAGGAATGGGGGGGTTATAACTGAGCTTGAGTCAGCCCCTCAGAGAGCAAAAGCTGAACTGCAAGCTTTTCATGCTATGGTTTCCAAGTCCTGTATGCTAATCTCACCTTAAGCCTGGTACTGGTTTTACACATACCAGCACAGGCTGAACACAAAGCTAGTGAATATTAGCCAATTAATACAAAACTCCAAACACAATGGACATTCAGGATAACTGTTCCATTTCACAGATCACTTTGCTGATGTGCACACAGGGAGAGCTTCAGTGACAGAACAAAGCTACAGGTTTCAGGTCAGTGAAACTGAGCACACACACAAACCTATAGAAATACAATTTCCTATTGATCAAAGCTGACACTTGTAGACCACAAAGGACAGAATCATAACTAATCTGTTGAGGAAAAGGAAAACAAACCTTTTGTAAATCTGTGCCCTGAGAAGAAAAACTTTACCATCTTGTCTCTAATAGTTATTAATAGAGTCAGTAATGCAAAGCTAAGAACTCTTCAAAGTGAGTTTTGAGCAGAACAATTATTGCAGGACTAAACATCAGCCAGGAAAGGCTTTCCTTGCACAAGAATCCACCTAGCACCAGCTAAATGAGATGTATATGAAATCCCCTGTTGTTTTCAGCTGCATGCACATATCCCACACACTAGCAAAGTAATCAGAAAAAACCTTTCATATAACTCATCTAAATTGAGATCCTCAGTCAGGCTCCTGAACCTTCTTCTGGCTATAAACAGAGAGTTCCTGCCACAGCATGCTGCTTGTAAGCACCTCTGGGAATGATGAATTGGACCAATAATTCCTTTCAGGTGCTTAAATTTAACAGATTAAAATAGAGTTTTATTCTGCTGGCACAGAATGGGACTTGTTATGATACTATCACAAGACAGTCTGAATAACTACCACAAGGATGCATTTTTTTCCCTTCAGCTTTGACTGCACAAGCCAAGCTCCCACTAGCAGGCAAATCTACTAACTGTGAAGAAGTTGGCCAATGCAATACATAAAGTTCTCAAATCACCTTTTCCCTTGGTCTTTATAAGAAGAGTTCTACCTTATGTTACCATGCTGGGACAGATGACAGACATTTGAAAACAAAACCTTCATAATAAAAACATTTAAAGGCCTAGGCTTGATACAAAAATCCATATTCATCTAACAAGACAGCACAGTCAGGTAAAGAAGTTTGTTCAATACTGAAATATGCAGTAAAAAAGCCAGAAGAATCAGAAATTGTGCTGCACTATTCTGGATACCAAGGATTAGCAACCCACACGTGGTGTAAGTAATAGAGGATTTCAGAGCCAGAAAGTAACCACAAATGAACACCAGGGCAGGAACATCACCTCTAACAGCCCTTACACACACAGTGGGTAACAGCATTTACTTGGTTTATAACCAAGCCTCAATTGTTCTCTACTGATATGCAGAATGCATCAGTTTTCACTTAGCTTAAATTCACCTCCAACTTTTTTTTTACAAGCATCTGGTCTGCTTAATCATGAAACAGCTCTGGTAGGAAATTGGATGTGGAGTTGAAAATTCATTCCACTTACAAATTTCTTGCTATGTAATTTGCCAGCTTTATACTTTCTCTGCTGTAGTGTTTCTACCACATTTAACAAAGAGTTGACAGAAATTTCAGAGCATCTGCATTTGTTCAATTACCTACAAAGTCCCAACTCCTCTTCTTGTTCATCCATAAGTTTTTTTCTTTTTCCACCCCCTGTGCTACTGTCCCTACACTTTGCTGATGAAGGATATTGGAACACGATCAGCTTCAAACAGGTAACAACAAATCACACAGAGCACAGTTTCTGTAACTGGGGTTAGTCTCCAGCCCCAAAACCAAGGCAATGTGAGGTCAGGAACATTTGGGTTTGCCTGTAAGCGTGAAAGAGAACCATGTTTATGAACCAGGATCACCTGCTGGAACAGTAAGGGTGATGGAAGGTGTGCTGGATGGGCTGGCAGGTACAGAACTGGCAGGGTCAGAATTTACCAGAGCAGGGACTGCTGGGGTTCACCACTGCTGAGTACAACCAGAGCAGGCTTTACTCAGGCAGAAAGGGACAGAATTTCAGAAACACAGCAGAAGATTCGCTGGGCACTGAGATTGAACCATTTTGCAAAGAGCAGCAATAACTTAAAGGCAGCAGCTGAATACAAAGTTTTCAGAGTGCACACTTTAAAGATCCTTATTTCCTCCTAGCCTGCCTTTCCACCCTTCCCCCTTTCTCCTTCCACGCAGAAAGCCCTGCAGATACATAAAATAAAGAGTCTGTGCTATTTCTAGTCAAGGTTAGCAAAATCCTTTTTTTGTATTTTTGTCTTTAAAGAACAACTTTTAAAAATCATTATTACCCTTACATGGATGGTCTTTCTCAACACGAAGCCATGCTTGTAAATCACCATCCTGTTTAGAGGTGCAACTCTGGCAGCTGAAATAAAAAACAAAAAATCCAAAACCAAACAAAATTTTTTTCTTATGGAAGAATGTATTTCCCTGGCAAGGCCGTGGTTGGTGCATGTCCTTTACTGTTACCTTGGCACATGGGAAAATTATTCCTGGATCATTTCTGATTTTTCTTTTAAGTTCATTTAATTGTAAAATTCTTCAAATCATGTTCCCCATCTGGACTGTTCCAGGCTTTTCCAGGACATTTGTAAATGCTTTCATTTCCCCTCAGTGAGTGCAGCCATCTTTTTCAAGTGTAGCCTTTTCCCTGCAAGCAGGCACCACTTGCTGAGCTTTCATACCCAGAGACTGTAACATGCAGTAGAAAATGTGCAAAGCTAGTGCAGGATGAGTAAAAGCTCTTAAGTGTATGTTGCTCATTAATTAGTCAACACAGTCTCCAGCTGCCTCTCTCATTCAAGGCTGTTTTTCTTTGCTTTTCCTTTTTTCCCACCCCCACTCCCACTCCTGGGAAAACCAGTTCCATATATGCAGCTTGCTTTAAAGGGATTTCTGCTGTGTCTCTGATATCACCTATATCTAGTGCTCCATATAAAACCAGAGAGCACATGCTGACTCCTTTTCCTTGGAATCATCTGTAATGTTTTTACTCTTTTTTTTTTTTTTTCTTTTTTTTTTTTTTTTTTTTTTTTTTTTTTTTTTTTTTTTTTTTTTTTTTTTTTTTTAATTTTTTTTTTTTTTTTTTTTTTTTTTTCTTTTTTTTTTTTTTTTTTTTTTCTTTTTTTTCTTTTTTCTTTAAACTGCTGAATTTACTGGTATTGCACAGGGATGTATTTTATTATGGACAAAACGTGCCCATGAGTGGAAAACAGAATCAAGGCACTCTATAAAATAAAATCATGTTATCCACTCAGAAACATGGGGGATCAGTATTGTTATTTGTTTTACAAGAGAGTTCAAAGGCATCAATGCTAACAATCAGCTTTAGCAGTTCTGGACACTAAGAAAAAAATATTAATAGCTTTTGACTCCCAAAACTCACTGTACGTGCTAGTGAATAAATAAAGTGTATAAATGTGGAAAGTGAATTTTTCCAGGGCCAGGAAAATAATTGCACTGCAACCCAGAAAAGAAACGTGTATCCCCTGGAATACACTCTAGGGCTGTAACCTATCATCAGGGAACTGTAACAATTGCTAACATTTCTCCAGAGTAAGCAAGAACTAAAACATTGCCATTTCTCTGAGCATAAAGGCTCATGTATTGGCATCATACATCTAGATGTATAAACATACTGCACAGTGAAATTTCTCCTCATCTTAGGTTATTTCAAAGGTAGTTGAAGGCTGAAACATTTATTGGTTATTCCATTTATCTTGTTTCTCAGTTTAAAGAACATATCAGATAGGAAATAATTTGAAAGTTCACATGGAACATTTTGCTGGGATGTCAAACATTAACACATGAGGGAAGTTTAATTGCTCTGCTTTTCAACCTAGTTCTGATAAAGGACCAGCCAGCCTCTAAGTGTCCCATTCAGAAATGCTTTTGGATTGTTTATGTCTTCTTTCACCAAATTTCTATGAAGGACAATCTTGAGCCATCTGGTGCCTATTTAATTTTTAACCACCTCTCACTTGGAATATTTCTTTCTTTATACTTATTTTGTCTTAACAAATTGGCCATAAGCTAAACTGCACCATCTGTGACTTCCAGTAAATACAACTGTTGCTAATGAAATTACCCAGCTTCATCATTTTGATTTAAATGCATTGCCTGCTTTTTCTATGACCTTTCATTGCTTGCCATCAAATCACAGCTTTCACACATTTAGATACACACTCATGTAGGTCAGGCTTCAGGAATAAATCTTATCTGTGAATCTCAAGAAGCCTGGCCAAGCTTGTTCAGCAGGCTGGCATGAGCTACCACAGCCAGGGCCATGCTAAGAAATCATTATGGCATTTGTGACCATGCAGCTCAGGGGCTGAACTCAGTGTGTTCCATGCTCCAGGGCAGATCCCCTGCCATGTGACCAATTGGTCACTGCTTCTTGTTCTCTTGCCTCCCATTTGTTTGACTGACTGAATTAATGATTCTGGATGCACTAGCCCAGTCTTTTGGCTAGCCTGTCTCTTATTCAATCACAGGACAAAACTGACCAGATTGAACTGGAGGAGAGACTGGGACCATTACCTTAATGAAAAAGAGAAAGAAACTAAGGGAATCAATGGAAGAGTAGAGGTGGAGGAGGGGTATATCATCATACAAATCATTTATGTAGCATTTTATGTATTAAAGTAACATGGTGTGATTAATTTGAACCAGCAGATTCCTTTCCCTTACTCTCACATTAAACTGGATGATGCCAGGCTTTTGAAAACTGCACCACAAATTACATCAGAAGGAAAAGATACAGGTGAAATTTGTTTGGTCAGAGAGTGATTTACTCAAGCAGGTATTCACTGAGTAACACAGAGATGATTCAATGGCCATTCAATGGCTCCTGCAATAGTTTTCATTCATGTGTTTGATACCAACAAAGCCTCAGTCCTTCAGAGAGATGGAGTCCCAGTGGGCTGGAGAAAGGAGAAGAATCTATTTCAGAGGTCCCCAAGGTGCTCTGCTGAGGTTTTGGTTTACTATGGATGCCCAAGTACCACCCTGAAATTGCCATCCCAATGAGACATGGCTGTGACCAGACTTTCCATCCAGAGGTACAAACAGTATTAGGATATCTGATATATATATAGATAGATATATTAGGATATATGTTATTTCTGTATTAGGATATCTGTTACTGAAAACACCACTAGGTCAGAGCAGATCTGAGTACATCATACACCTGCTGTACCCCTCTCCAACCTTCTCCTTAGAAAACTTGTAACACCTCTCATAGAACTAATGTTCCATTGTGCTACAGTGTGGCAAGACCATCTAGAGGTGAAACATGGATGCTGGAAGGATTAAGGACTGGGCAGCCAGGTTCCTAGGTCACATAAATTATTGGTTCACTGTCAAGCCACATATTTGCACCAGTTTGGGAACCCTCTGCCATGGGTGAGGAACTCATAATCCTGGTGCAATTTGCACTCTAAAATGAACCCTTATTTCCAGTTATTGTGGTGGAGAGTGTAAAATAAATCAATTTAATACTTAAAAACAATACATGAAACTGAAGACCTCTGACCAGCTTCCCTTAAATAAGAAAGAGGAAAAGCCAACAGAAACTTGCAAAGCTCGAAGTACAGTTCATATTTAATAATTTCTTGGCAATCTAAGAACTAGTCAGCATTAGAAACATAAAGGCATAAAAACAAGATCCTCTGTACATTTATTCTCCCCATAGCAGATGCTCAGGATTATGACAATAGGCCAATGCAGGCATTGCCAACAGCTTTGGGTATGGAAACTCATTTCACCAACCCATCCAGTGCAGCCTTTCTAAATGGACACAGCTTCACTGCACTCCCACTCAGTGCCTGCTCAGCACTTCCTTCTGCTGCAGCCAGTGGAGCAGGGCCACAACCCACTGCTGACCAAACTCCTGACAGGTCACAGCATCATGCAAGTGCTACCACAGATCAGGTGGGGCAGGGGACCAAGGAGTTATGTTTATCCAGAGCAGTATGTTGGTATCCAGATGGAAAAGGCAGGAAGAATAAAAGCAGATGGCAATTGCACTGGCATTTATTGTAAGATTTCAAAAGTAGGTGCATTTTGTTAGAGACAGGAGTTTTGTAAATATGCTGGATACTTTCTTCCTGTCAGGGAAAAGAAATTACCTTTGCAAATATAATTCCTAGTTTTACGTAAACTTCCAGGAAGCCTGGTAGTATCAGCCAGTCTTTGCTGTTCCTATTTCCCATTTTCAGCACAAAATACGTTGTTCTATTGCTCCCAAAACAGCTGTCAGTGCAAACTACAAGTGAACACACTTTATTTGCTTAGTCCACTAGCACAATCCCAGTAGCTGCTCATAAAAAATTAGAAAGCTTAATAATTCATTAACCAAAAAGCACTTTTTGCTGTAGATATGACACAGTACTTTAGGAGACCAGCAAAAGAAAGGCATTCATACTTTATGCCTGGAATTAGGTATTTTATATTGGGGTTGGACTGGATGGTCTCCAGAAGTCCTTTCCAACCCCATCAATTCTGTGTTTCTGTGATTTTGGCAGTGCAATAATTTTCATGATGTCTGGCAACATGAAAGTTTCTGTAGCATCAAGCTGATACACAGAAACCAGTCTGTTAAAGGAAGCAGGAAAAGAACAAAAAGAAAATCTTTAAAAGAACAGCATTGTTCAGTGCTGAAGACTTCCAGAAGCTGGCAGTACTTTTGTGTACATCCCACAGAAACTGTTAAAATCTCCCAAATACAAGATGCTATATGGCTACCAGTAGATAAACTGACTTCCTGTGTATAAAGTAAGAACTGAGCTAAAAAAAAAAAAAAAAAGTAGACTCCAGCCAAAACCTCATATTCTCATATACCTCATATAAATCAAATGCACTCAGCAACTCCCTTCTGCATGGAGGTGCAATATTCAAGCAGCAATCACAAAAAGCAAGCCAGGATTAGAAACCAAAACTTCAAAAAGGGAAATGGTACATTTCCCATGGGAAGAAACAGAGCAAAAGGAATGTACTGCCAGAACTGACTTGTTATGAACAGACACAGAGACATCTGAAACCCTCAACAGTTTGGGTTACACAAGTTCTAATCTATGTCAGCATGTCAACAACTGATAACAGAAAATCATGATATAATTCTATATTTTTTGTTTGATGGCACTGGGTTTACTGGAAGAGATAAGGTTCTGCAAAACCCTTCCCACAGTCAAGGCAGACACAGCTAAACCTGCCTGATTCCAATTACCCTGCAGTCAGGATGTCTCACAACACACCCCTCTTATAGGGCTGCAACATGATGACATTTAAACTCTCACAGCTCATGGCTATCACAGCTACATGGATTTCTTTGGAACTGCAATTTTCTTTAATATTAGAATAAAAATACTAATCTTGTTCAGTAACTCCCAGGAGATTCAAAGCTGTCTTGTCCTGCAGCTATGAGTGATATGCATCCAGCTGAACAACAAAATACTGTGTAATCAATTGTGTTTTATCTGCACATTTGAGTATCAAACTGTTTATCATCGTGCCCAAAGGAAATAAAAAAAAAAAACCTCTCCAAAAAGTACCTCAAGTAATTAGAATGATCCAAGAAGAATCAGAAACTCAAATATCCCAAAAGCAATTATGAACAGCTATTTTTATGGCAAAAGTTATTTTATGAAAGTCATTATGCAATTGTTATCAGAGTTTATCAGCCTTGGATATTCTGTGTGCCTTTGTATTTTCAGACAAGGAAAGAAGACAGCTAATTGGAGAGAGCTGCATCTAGAAGAATAATACATGGTAGGAAATGTTCTGTGTGTTTTGTAACACACATTTCTCTGTTGTCAACAGTATCAACTCAAGTCCATCAGGATAACAGGGTGACAGGGCTATCTACCCAGGCAGCACAGCTTCTCAGAGCAGCATTAACTCCTTCCACAGATGCAGCCAACAGAGAGCTACAAACATGTTCTATTGCAAATAGGAGAAGGCAAGGCTGCATCTTGCTTGAATTCAGGTCCAGCAAATTTTGGTATAATATTCTTAAGTGAAAAACTAGTTTAAGTGGGAAGCTGAGGGGAGGATTAAGCTATGTCTTGTTATTTGAGGTTTTCTTTGGAAAAAAAATTGCAGGCAGTTTACATATGGTCTCTCCTAGAGAGGTTTCTCCAGAAGACAAGTTTATCTCTGAGTTCAACAGCACACACAAGACCAAATGCTGGTTTAGCATTGCTAAGATGACAGTTTTTAAATAGTTTTTGTATTTCATCCCCTGCCCTTTTCTATAACCTCCACGCTATGATTGTAACAGGTACTGACAGGACAACCAATTACCCCTAAAAACAGATTCGTTCAACACAACACAGACTCCAGATCTAAATTTCAAAAGTAATTTTGCTACTATTTTTCCCTTTAACTTTTAAATTTCACTCCTGTGAAATTTTAAAGTTCTAAATTATGGAACTGGAAGTCTTCCTAAATACAGTTTTAGTACTTAATGAAAGTTTGAAATGGTACAACAGTAGCAGAGCTGGCATTTTAAAGGGCAAGCACTTTGACCTTCAATTCAGAAGAATTTTTCCCTCAAATAACTGAGAACACACATTATTCCATTAACATCAATTATTTTTAATAGTTCACAACACTAATTTTAAAAGTTTGGTGTCCTGGTTTCATTATCCTTTCCCTAACACCCATTTATATTCATTTGAATTTTACATTTTATTTTACTTCTAATGTTAAAGTTTACCTTCTTAATTCTTACCTCAACCTTAGGCTAACATATTGATACAGAATAGATGCAATACAAGAGAGGTTTAAATTGACACTTTTAAACCACTAAGACAAATCCATTTGGATTGAAACAAAAAAAAAAATTTAAAATATTTCTATAAGTTAAAAAGTTTAAAAATATATAAGTTAAAAATATTTTTAATTTTAATTTTTTTCACATGTGCTTAATAAAGATCTCTGTTGAATTGAATTTCACCTTTGAGTTTTCTTACTAACTCAGTCCTCTCTTTTCTGCACCTTGAAAAGACAAAGTTGGCTGAGTGTTTGTCAGGGCAGACATGTAAAAAATGGTAAGATTATGTGATAAGTCTAGATAGCTCATGATTCTTTTAACACAAATTAGCAAAATCCTAGAACAATTTAAGGAAGTCAAGGTAAGAGGCATCCAATGAGCTCAGTTTCAGCAGACCTCAGTCAGTTCAGCAGCATCTCCAGAGGACTTTCCATGTGTAAGCCTTAATCAGGAATTTCTCTTTTTCCTACCTGCTGTCCCCTAACAATGCAGTTTCTGAAATAAAGCTGTAGTACACAATTCTGCCCACAAAAAGGGCAGAGTTTATTCCTCTGGGAGCCACCAATGCCTGATAGGCAGTTTAGCTCAGCAGGTGAGCAGAAAACCCCTCTTTGTCAGTTCTGCCCATAAGCCTGACCTTAGGAAGAATGTGAATGAATTCTGAACTGATTTTATTTAGGATAATCAACTTTTTCACACTGTGAAACCACTCTAGTTCTTTTGCTGCATGAAGAATGCATGAAAACTCATCACATGCTCCTCACAAAGCATATGGATCTATCCACCCTCTTTGTAAAGCGTTATGAGTGAGATTTCCCAATAAATCTTCCAATGGAACAGGGGATCCCAGGCAGGAAGGGTTGCTCCACAGCACAGGGTAGTCTGAGGAGGAACTCTATTTTTAACAGAGCCAGAATCTAATACACCCAACTTTAGTTATTGTCCATACACTAGGAGTTCCCTGTCCATACACTTTGCCTTCAGAAGAAACACACTGATAATATATATTTGACTCTTAGAAATACCTAAGAAGTTATATCGAGTTTTGCCAAATAAATAGACCTATTATCTGCTGAAATGTCTGACTTCTGAAATATTAAGAAAGTGTTCAGGAATATCCTTCATGCTCAGGATTTCTCAGGTTTTGTGCCTGTGGTGGCTTAAGGACAGTAACCTCAAAACCTAAGATATGCAGACTGAATTAGTATTTAGGAAGGATATCAGGCCCCCAGGATTTGCTGTTCTGATGTTGTAACTTCCTAAGAAAAGCAAAGTAATTTTTGATCTGCGGTCCTAAAAAGAAAATTAATTACGGTCTGGATGAAACTTAATGTGAAAATTAATTGATAATGCTTTCTGACTAAGAGAAATATTCTAAATGTCATTCTTATTCCCACTTTTAAGGGTTTCTGTAACATTTCCATAGCTATTTCTACAAGTAAGCACTGTATTATCTGTCATCACATCAAGGCAACAAGTTCAGGCAAGGTATTAAAACCCAACATGGCTTTTTCAGCTTTCTTTGTCCTTCCTGGGAAAAAAATATAATCTGTGTTTATGTTAAGAAATATTTCTAATTGTAAATTTTTTCATGTGTGCTTATTAAAGATCTCTGATGAACTGAATTTCAACAGGCACTTGAAGCCTGAAAAAAGAACTTTGTACATGCAGTGGAACATCTAAAGTTTAGTTCTGTTTTCCTTAGTGCTTTTTAAAAGTTACAGGTTTTTAAAATTATTTAATTTTAATACCTCTTCACCATTTATGGTTCTTTCACTTATGCTTTCACACTATGATAGTACAGAGGAAGTCACCTTTGTCTTCCTAGAAACAGTAGCAGAGCTCAAATAACCTCAAAGTTGTTCTCTCCTGTTCCCAGGTCTGAACCAGATGCCTTTCACATTTAAGTAATCTGCAAGGGTTTACAGGGGCTTGCAGATGGAAGACAAGTATATTACTATACAGGAAATTAAATCCAGTTCATTACAGGAAACAACCTTTTATTTTTCTCAATATAAATTTGTATCTTTAGAAAGATGAAAGGAATACAGCATGCCACCCAACTGTATTACTAAAATGAGTCTATCACCTTTGTGCATCATGTTTGACTTTTCAATTTACCATGTTTATCCAAAAAAAAGCAAATTTGATCCTGCTAAATTTCATAAATATATGTGCAATAATCACCTTCTACACAATATGTCTTCCAGAGATTCTGTAGAACAGACACTGAATGATTTCCAGATCTTCTGTTTAGAACCTAAAGGCAAATTCATCTGTTCTTCCCCAATTTTCTCTGCAAAAAGTGTGGGTTTTCCTCCAGAGAAATGAATAAGGCTTCATTTATATTACAAATTTGCATAAACTCCCTCAGTTCTACAGCTGTTTAGTACTCCTGGTAAATATTTCTGTATCCAAGGGAAGCAGATTTACAGGTGGAACATACCTATAACCAGTGAGATTTTAGCTTAAGGTGGTTGGTCTACACACTTCTTCAGGAGCAACTTCTTTTTTAAAGCTACTATCTCTTAGATCTTCAATTTGCCATGTAATATTCCTATTTTGGGAATGCATATTTTTACTTGAGACAGAGAATTAGATCTAGTAAAACACCGTTTCTACTTTAAAAATAAAACCCACAGAACATAATCAGCAGTGTGTCTGGTGATGCTTTTTCAGAGCATCACTTACTCATTATTTTGTGTAGAATGTGTGCAGGAAGACAGTTTGATGTTTAAGTGGGACTTGACTCAGCTTTCAGAAAAATAAGCTTACAAGTACTTCATCAAGTCTTTTTAGGGATTAGTTTGTTTCAAATATATCCTTATTTGCATTTCAAGTTACCTAAAAGAAACTGCTATCAGCGTTTCAAAGGGGATCAAGCCAGATGCTTGGTTGTGAATCAAGACATTTGATTGAGGGGAAGAAATATCCATATAATAAAAGAAAAACACAGTCACAACAACAACAGAGATTTGCTATGCTACAAGTGACTCTGTTACACCATGGCATGACTCTTCTTACCTACTGAAGGAGGTGATAACAGGGACATTTCCATGGGACTGAAACCTAAAAAAAATTAAATGGAAAGAGTCTCAGATCCACTGTGCAACTTCAGCAAGTTTTCTTGGCCTGTGTGCATTATCTGCAAGTCCTTAAATTTGTGATGGGAGCAGGGAACAAAATGATAACTCAGGGAATAAAATTATAGCGTCCAGGAAATACACTGGAGAGAAAAAGGAAGACAGCTGGTGCCTCTAGCATCCCCTTGCCCTGTCTTCCTTTCTGAGAGAATCTGGAAAGCTTGAGGAGAAAAAGATCATACACAAAAGAACAAACTTCCTGTCATGTTTTCTACTCTGGTTTTTGCTGCTGGCTCTGTCCCCAGGAATCTCTGATGCTGTGCAAATTACACAAGTCAGAAACTCTGTGGTTTCTGTTTATTTTTCATTTTATGGGGGTCCATCTTGAGTAATGTGATCTGCAGAACTTGAGCACTGTTAATCACTACAAGAGTTGTCCCTGCAGTTAAAAACAACAAAAGATGGGTAACTGAGGTTCTGAAAATGTCATCATCCACTAAAGTATGTACCAGGCCTTTGTCTGCCCCAGCTGTCCCTTCCAAAACTGAAAGGAGTGCCTCCACCTTGTCTAAAAGTGGTATTCCAAAAATAAATTCTTAACTGTGAATGATGAATTTCCTCATGGAAATCATTATTTCCATATTCAGTACAGTGTGAGTACTGCACAGTAAATAGGACATGAGCCTATGCAATAAGGATAAAATGAAACACTGAAAAACTGCTCATTTGTTGAGCTCTTGAGTATCCTGCACAGTAAATGAAATGAGGTCCTGCAGAAAAGGTATGTAATTACAGAATTAAAAATCACCTTATAAGTGCCTTTTCTCATAAGGAGGCCAAGCTAAGGTTGTCTGAGAACATCTTAATTTTGACATGTTCTAATTTGAACATTTACCTACACAATATTAGAGACAAAATTAACTTCACTGGTTTATATGAAGTGCTTTGCACAGCTGAAAACTTGCAAGTTTCAGAATGTGGGCCCATTTCAGTGGTTAACACTCGGCCTGATTCCACTCAATAACTGGCCTGAGTCCATGAAAACAGAGTAAGTGGACTAAATTCACACCCACTGAGCTCTCCCAGGGTGAGTATCTAAGAAGTGAAGACTATCTATTCAGCATTGCTGAAAAAAAAAAAAAAAAAAAGTTTAGTTTCAAAAGAATTTATCTAGAAAAAGGCAAGTGGATCTGGCAAGAGTTTGACATTGCTGAAGGCATGCACAGGTGGATGAAACTGCAGGCCAGGTCAAAGGAAAGAAGAGATTTATGTTGTGTGCAAAGAAAAGGGCAGAAGAAAAATAGCCACTCAGGCTGGGCTGCACTGAAGTGAGTGAAACAGCTGTTCATACAGGGAAGGAATGGTCAGGTAAGACAGGTTGGAAATAATAATCATAGGGCCATCTGCTGCCCTGGGACTTTGCACCCTCAAGGTATGAAACAAATTTTGTCTTCTAGGAGCTCAAGCAGTGTAGCTGTTACAAGCCTGTCAAGTAAACAATGCCTGAACAGGGCATTAAAGTTATCAGAGTTTCCTGCAAAAGTTGCTAAACTAGTTTAACTACAAGTCAAAACTAAACTGTGTCCTTTTAGCTAGGTTTCCTATTTTAAACAATTGCTCTGTGAACACAGAAGAAATACACTACATGAATTGACACTACTATTTCCTGCTCAGGTGAAAGAATTAACAGCCATTTATTTTGTCACTTCCTAAGATATGTTCTCACATTGATGCTAACTTTTCATTTCTACCAGGACTTCTTTTCAATGATTTCAACAAAGAACTTTAAATAGCTGGAATCCCTGGTGCAGGTATTTCCTTGACCTCTTATGACTTGGTTTCAGACTTTAGAAAGCAGTAGAAAAGCTATGTTTTGAGATAAAAACATTTTCTGAATTAATTATTGCTTTCATCCAAATCATACAGTTTGCTACTGTCTTGAGAAGAAAAAGAATGTATCCTTCCATCTCCAGAAGCTCTATAAGCTGTTTTTGAGGTCACTGTTCATGACCACTTGACTGCTAAACCTGTACTGCACTGCAGGAAAAACACAGGGGAGACTTCAGAGCTGCAG
The DNA here is from genome assembly GCA_013400575.1 of Peucedramus taeniatus. NCBI lineage: Eukaryota > Metazoa > Chordata > Aves > Passeriformes > Fringillidae > Peucedramus > Peucedramus taeniatus. The sequence goes on along the minus strand of WBNO01001118.1, from coordinate 58,573 downwards.
TAAGACCTTGGATGGATTACAACCTGGCCAATTGGTCTCCTGCAATAAGGCCTGGCCCAGGCTGGAGGTGACCCAAGTCTGAGTCCCCTCTCTTGTTTAAGTAGTGTATGGAAGCATCAGGAGGCTGCAAACCAGCTGACATCCCTGGTATCACAACTCCCAGTATTACCTTTCCTCACACTCCAACCAGCTAGAGAAGTGAAGAGCATTCAGCATCACAGAGTCAGCTAGATTCATAGCAGGACAGTATTGTTGAGATTGGGAAAGCCCCCTAAGGTCATAGAGTTCAATCTTTAACTCAGCACTGCTAAACCCACCACTAAAGCACGTCCCAAAGTGCCACATCTACGTGGCTTTTAAATAACTCCAAGGATGGTGATCCAGCACTTCCCTGGGCAGCCTGTTCCAATGCTCAACCCCTTTCCTGAAGAAAGTCTTCATAATATCCAATCTAAACCTCCTCTGGTGCAACTTGAGGCCATTTCCTCTCATTCAGTCACTTGTTACTTGAGAGAAGAGACCGACCCCCACATCAGCACACCCTCCTTTCAGTAGGAGTAGAGAGGGAGAAAGTCCCCCTGAGCCTCCTTTTCTCCAGGCCAAACACCCCCAGCTCCCTCAGCTGCTCCTTCTCAGAAGGGCTCCAGACCCTTCCCCAGCTCTGCTGCCCTTCTCTGGACATGCCCCAGCACCTAAGCTTCCAGAACTGGACACAGCACTTGAGGTGTGGCCTCACCAGTGCCCAGCACAGGGGGATGGTTGCTGCCCTTCTGCTGCTGGACACACCATGGCTGGTCCAGGCCAGGTGCCATTGGCCTTCTTGGCCACCTGGGGTTATTTTTGCATGCTGTTACTGTCATTACTAAAATGAGCCTGGTTCTGTATTCCTCAAAAAGAGATGGAAGGGTATTTTACCACGGTCCACAAGTGCTCAAAGTAGTTCAGGCACCAAATATCTTTGCATTGGCTGAATGGAAACCACATTTGTCAGCCTGAAGAACACACTGCAACAGGCACACCCCTTCTCCAGCTCCCCTTCAAAGGAGCCTCAGGGTGTTAGGCTGGAAGAGAACAGACTCCAAGATAGGAGTTTTTAAAAGAAATGTGGACAGACACGACTTTGCATTTGGGGTCCCTGCTATTTGCAGCATCTCTAGCATCTCTTAGAAAAGGTACTTTCAAAATTATGCAGCATCATGGCATATCAAGTGCAACTGAATAGGAAAGATCATTTATTTAATTTAGTTTATTTATTCAAGTTGACCTGCTGGGATTGGGAGAAATGAAAGAAGGAAGTGGGAATGACCTTGCATTAATGAAGATCACAATCTACTGGAAAAATAGCCAGAGTCTTTGCTCTAAGGAAACCTGCAGCTGCCAAGTCTTGCCAATACTAATGGCTATCATTATGCCCATTTGTGAAAATAAGCCAAATTTTAGATAAATGAAAGTAGCTAGGACAGAGAGATTCATGATGTAATCATAATACACCAAAGCTAAGATGAAATGTCACCCCAGTATCTCACATAGTAACCACTGCTAAAATAAATCCCAGACACTGAGATTAAAAGGCAGATGTCAGATGACTCAGAACAGCCAATTCCAACACAACAGCCCAGCCCAGGCAGAGTTGTTCTGGGATTGTTGTGGAGTTGGATTTTGTTTTGGCTTCTTTTGGCCAACACCACAGGACAATAGCTCCTAAGAGACCTTTCCAGACAGGAAACTCTGCCTCAGATCAGCTATTGCCACTCAGCTGGCACAGACAGAGGTAAAATATCCCAAGTCAGAAATAACTGCAAATGACACAGCAGACAGGCCTTGCACCTCTTAGAGTAAATGTGCAGCCTCATTGACTGGGAAATCCATTTCAGGTAATTTCCATTACCAGGAAAATTCCCTGTTTGGGATAGTCACACACAGCTAGAGTTCATTATTAAGCCCAAAACTCAGTGTATATAAATGTTTCAGCATTAACAAGGCAAAACCATGGAAATCATGTTCCTTGAGTAACATCAAATTTTGGACAATCTTCAAGCTAGAGGCTAAGCCAAAGGCAAATACATTTGCTGTGGGCATTATTTAATACAGATTTTCAGTTTTTCTTAAAAACATAGTCTAGCAGATGTTTAATTTATTGCAGTTGAAAATTTGGAATGTATATGGGAGAAAACTGTAAAGCAACAATCAGAAAAGAGTGACTGAAGTCACCAAGAGTATTTTTACCCAAGATTCTCAATCATGAAGCATAAAGTTTAGGTAAGCTTTTTCTCTTTTCCGTGCAATTTAATATACTGCATCACACAGTAGAGAAAAGGCCTCCAGACAATCTACATGAAGAAACAACTGGTGGGATAAGAAAATGAAGGTTTTTAAACTCCTCATATATCCTGTATATTTCCACTTGTTAACATTTTTTTTCTGGAGACAAACCAGTGATAACTCTTCCTTAGAAAATTAGGATACTTGCAAGTTTAAAAAGTGAAGCCACATAACATATTAATTTTTTTTTTTCATTTTCCTCCATTTTTACACCATGTCTCCCTCACATTAAAGAATGACATTTAAAATATTAATCCAGTTTGAATCCAGAACAAATCAATGCTTTTAAGAACTGTATTGCTAGGATTATTAAAAAAAATTGGTCAAGTAAGGATTCAAGCTGTCTCAATTTTGATCTCTGACCATATTTTCATTCAGTTTTAAAATATAAATACAGATTTATACAGAGATATGTTGGTTTAACAAAGACCCCAGAACTCCAAGGAATACACTGCTAGATGGTAACAATATTCATGTATTACAGTGGTTTTTAGATCTATGTTCAGTGTGAGATCTTTTCACAATAAAACATCCTACAGGTAGTTTACCTGTGAAGAGGTTCCTTTAAGAATCATAGTATTTGAGGAACCTTGCCAATTTATGAATGTGACCAACATACACATGACCACATCAAATAAATGTTTGACCTACAGTGCAAAGATGCATTTCAAGTTACTGTTGAATTTTTACAGTAAAAACTTTGTGCCACTGCTACCCTACAGAAATTTTATTTAGATTATCAAGCAAGAATCTTTATTTAAAATATCATAAAATAAGTAACCGCATTTTTATACATATTTTTATATATAAAACTGGAAAAAAAAATTTCCTACTAGGGACCTCCCCTGAAAGCAGTGATATTTCAAGACTTCTAAAATGTTACTTTCTCGATTAATTCTCATTTATATCTATTTATACCTGTTGATAGAGCCTGCAGTCCTTACTGAACTGGATTCCCTTGCTCAAGGAACTAGGTTCACACACATCATCAAAGAAATGCCAGACAACATTGCAAATTTGTCTAGGACATCAGTAACACCAAGAGAGACTCTGCCTTCTGCATTTTCCTCTCCTGTTTGGGGACAGGAAGAAGGAGAAGCCTCGTGACACCTCAAAGCTGCACAAAGCAGCTTCCCCTTGTGTTCCATGTCCCTGTTTCTTTTTGGAAAAAGGAACCTTTTCTAAAGCCACAAGGAGCTCAAATGCAAGGACACATCTGTTCCTTCCCCTGACCTCTCTAGAGCCAAGGCTGCTTACTGCATGCACATACAGAGAAATAGAATTGACTTTAGGCTCTAAACCAGGTTCAAAAGATAAGCTTGTGGAATGAGCACTAAGACACCAGGAAAACTTTTTTCCAGCCTTCCTTGATGTTCTCACTGAATTCCTATCAGCAGTAACAGAGTGCATGCAGGTATGTACACAAGCTGCTGAAGCACTGTGTGGCTAGCTAAGGTTTCATCCTGGTGTTGCTTGATTTATTCACAGTCAGAGGAGAAATAGATTACCAGCTCTGTGCTCAGGAATTTACTTGGTCTCAAATTTTTAACACCACCACCACCTTGTAATCTTTACAAGGTTATCCTCATAACTATCATCTCCAGGAAGCTTTGCATCACCTAATTTACAGGGTATTGGCTGTGAAATTAGTCAATCCCTTCAATAACTTCTGTGAAGGGATGGTTGTTCCTTGTTCTTGTTTCTAATTGTCTCTAGTCATCAGGACAAATTCATTCCCTTTCCCTGTGGGGTAATGACTGACATTGTGGGTGGAATAAGATGGGGACACTGAAAGAGCAGCTCTGCCACGGGTTCCTGTGTCAGCTACAGTAACAAAATCTAGATTCATTTAGTAAAATAGCACTTACCCAAATCTTCCTGCTGGACATGGAGAACAGCTTGTGTCACTTTGCCTGCTTTGCCACCAGCATCTACACCACAGGCACCATCAGGACAGCTGAAAACAGCCCTTGTCAGCTGAACAGATACTTAGCACCAGGCCAGGTGCCATAAAATAGCTATCAATAAAATAGCTTTTAAACAGAGAGGGTAGAAGGTGGCACTGTACCTTCAGCAGCCCCTTTTGGTGCGCATGTTGGCAAGAAGAAAAAGAGGAGAGGACAGCAGAGCAGAGGACTGATGACAGCAACTGTGGAGCCAACTGAGCTGGATTTGCTGCTGAACATGAACAAAAGCTTCAGAGTTGCTTTTTCAGTAGAAAGCCAAACATGAATTATGGCTCAGATATGACTACACTACAAGTCAGCAAGGCTGGAAGTCACTGGGATCACACACATAGCTATCACTTCAGTACCTGCATCAACTCTGCATACACACAAAGAGCTGCTCAAGCAGCTGGAACATGAGCTATGGAATTGATTACCACACGTACAAATTATACTATTTCCAAGTTATTCACCAGATTGTATTAGCAGCCTAACTTATATTTCAAATATGTATTTTGTTTTAATCAGAAATCAGACCTGTCCCTTGTCAGTTCCCACATCAGAGCATGCAAACCACTCCTATAAATCATCTCTGGCAAGTTTCCTACAACAAAAGGTGTGCTGGACAGGCAGCTGGGTGTGCTATGGCCACAGCTGATTAATCTTCATCCTACTGTCACCTCATGTTCCCCCACCCTGAAGCAGTGACATTATCTTTCAGCTTACCTTACAGAACAGTTAGGATACACTCAGCTTTGGTACTCTTCAGCTTTGCCTTACAGTGGCTCTGAACTTATTGGAATTGTCAACACTACTGAATATGATATTTATGGCACACTTCAAGCTTATGCAAAAAAAAAAAAAAACAATTCATGGCAAGTTCTGCCTATTTTATTATTTACATTAATGCATATTCATCTCAACTTGTACAGGAATGCATCAATTTACAGGGGCAAAATTTGTATTTCTTCGCCACAAAAGGTATAGCATATTGCAAATTTTCACACTGCAAAATGCAGTAATTTTTTTGTGGGTAGAATCATTATGTTTTGGCTACCCTGGTGTGTCTGTATCTACTAAAAGACTTTTAGTTCACTGGCTAGATCCTAAATTTCCAGACATACTTTTTAGCTCTATTTTCCAGCTTCTTGCTTTAATTAATTTTGGGGTTCTTGTACTCTGTTTCCACTAGGAGAAAACAAGAGGTAATCTGGTATTTCTCTGATATATGACATCACTTATAAAGAGAACATACAGTTCCTGTATTCTTAATCATGGCTGATTAGAAAAACAACCCATCACATACCAGAGAGAACCTTTGTTCACAGACCAGACCATTTTGTCTAGCTTAGGATATGCTTCCAGATCAAACCATTTTATCTTGTCTTGCTTAGGATATGCTTCCAGATAGCACCTTCACATTCATCTTGGCCCCAGGAGGGATTCCACCTGGCTGCCTCCTGCTGCCCCCAGGCTGCCCATGTGGCTGTGCCAGTCCCACCGTCTGCAAGGCCAGACTGTGCCTTGGACAAGAACACTGAACCAGGTGAAGTACTTTTTTAACACTTCCTTGCTTTGTTCACAAGCAGAGCTGCATAAACAGTGGTGATGCCACACCAGAACAAGCATTCAGCTCCATCAGCAGCAGGATGATTCCTTACTGGGGCAATCACTGTATTTACTCACATGGCAGTGACTGGTGCATGGGGAATTGCCAGGTATCTGCTATCAACTCCAACTCTAATGCAATGTTCTTGGTGCTGTTTTAGTACATCACTGGCCCTGACACTGGCAAAATAGCTACTGGATACCTGTAACACTGAGAATGAAGCCATGGCCAAAGTGGATAGCTGGAAGGAGAGAAGAGGCAAAAACTATGAGAAGAAAGCAAAATTGTGCAGCAAAAGCAGCCTGTAAGGACTAATGAAAGATAACTCTTTATAATCAAACAAGGTACAAAGTACCTGCTGACCCAACTCATACTGAACCATTAATAACACCAAAGCTGCTGTGAATTCTGAGATTCAGGTTCAGGAAAGCCTCAACTATAATGATGCAATCAGGTTCCATCTCAAACATCACACCTCAGGTTCTTGCTCTTTACTGTGAAAACAACACTGAAAGTGCAGCATCAGATCTCAGATTTGGATCAGCTTATGGTAGCTCAAATGCTGGGGGGAAGGTATAGTGGAAAAAAAGAAGTTTATATTTAGTTCAACAACCTTCAAGGGATCCAGCAGGACTGGGAGATGTTCAAGCCTAGTCAGCCATTTGAGCATATGGCTACACATCCCTTCATAATTAATGAGATCATTCTGAAAGCTGCATTGAAGCTGTAGCACTCCTTTTTACTCATATCAAAACCAAAGAACATTTTTCACATCCAGCTGTAAACATACTGGGTGGGAGCCCAACATGGCAAAAATGTGGAATCTGACATTTTAGTGTCTCCCCTATAGTAGTCTGGAATTACTCAAACTGAATAAAAATTCTGACCATGCTTTTCTCAGATGCAATATAGCAGAAAATTCAAAGGTTCTTTCTGTAACAGATTAAGCATCAGCTAATGCTGAAACCTTTTGTGAAATTTAAGTGGTGTATTTGCTTTATTGTGGCAGTGTCACTGCTTTGATATGCTTGGTGTGCATGCAGGACTTGATGTCTTCATAGAAAGATATTGCCCTTTTTTTTTTTAACCTGTCATTTTATCTTGATCACCAGAAACAGTGCAATTATTCACAAACAAAAGTGGTTTTAAAGTTCACCTCCATTTTGAGTAATGAAGTCTTCAAACCCGTGCACTGTCCCTATTATACAAAACTCAGCTGCCATCACCATAACAAATGTTCTCTTAAAATAAGGAAATTCTTTATAGGTTTTTCAAAAGCTCATATTCCTACAAACCCAGTCACTATGTGCTCCTGTTTTCACAGATTTGATAGAAAATTAACAAAGACCAAATTGCAGCAGTCTGCTAATTTAACTTTATGAAATAAACATGAACATTCAACAAAAACAAAGCAAACAAACCAGAATTTAATTCCTTAATCCCTGTAAATGGCACCTGATTGCTAGCTTCTCTCCTCAGGCTAGTGCAGGATCCAGTCTGGAAGATATTTTCCACAAACAGATTGTTCCATGTGGAACAATGTCTGCCTAAGACAGCCTCCACTCTTGCTGCCTCTGTGCAACTGAAATGTGGACCTTTACAAAAATAACTACTCAGCAGTTGTCTCTCTACAGTACTTACTTTTCAAATAAATATGACCAGAAGAAAAGACAACTTGCTTCTTCCTCAATGTTTCTGGATTTCATTAAATGTGCCATTGCCAAGGATTGTGATCTAACATAGAACACAGATAGAATACAAGGTTCTTGGGTGGAGGAATTTAATACCAAACCATGAAAAACTTGGTTTTAAAGTAATTTTATCATCAGGTTTCATTAACAGCATTAGCCCCTCGATAGGCTTGTTTTGAGCAACAAAGCTTTTGCAAGGTAGTTAAAATTTAGTATCAGAACTTCTTTCTTAGAACTGCCAGTGCTAACATTTCCTACCAAAAAGGAACACCACTGAAAAACACCTTTCTAGGTGGTCAAGAGGAAAAATGCACAGTGTACAAAACTAGCTTCAGCCCAGAACAGAACTGAACCCCAGACTGACTGTTCAGACATTCCTGCACATAATATTCTGTTTGGATAAACAATGGTAACTGTCAGGTACCATCCATCATTTACATTATGTTTAGAGCAAATCTTAAATCATTGTCTCTTTGGAAAGAAAGACAATTGAGACAGATAAGGAACTGTCACAAAGAGAAAGCTCCGTAATTGAGGGCTTTTCATGAAAACTTTTGAACTTTAGCAGTGGCTGGGCAGACCATGGAGCTTTTACACATCATGACAGCTCACTAATGGACACCCATCTGTAGAAACTCTACCCAGGAGAAATGCTGGGAGCTTCATTGTGAACTAGAAATAAGTCTGGGGAAAACTATGCATAATCAGAGCAGAAGCCAGTTTTCTCATAGCATGTATGAAATTATAGGTTTAGTAAGTGAATTTCAGTTCACTCACTCACGTTGAGTGGAACTGAAGGTATAATTAACAGTGCTCACTGGTTTAGCACTGACAATAGTGAAGATAGACACAAGTAAAACACATGAAGCTAATTTTTGGGTTTTAAAAGTTTAAGGCTTTTTTTAAACCTTGCAAAAAATCTTTGGAGGAATTTACTTATTATCACAGAGCTATGTTTTTAACTAACTCAATGTAGACTTCCAAATGCACAAAATAAAGGGTTCTGATTTTAAAAATAACCTAGAAACATTCCATGCTTTTATTTACTATGCTTCTAAAGTTCTTAGGCAAATTCTCCAGATAAGCATTATATCTTTTCTAAAAAGAAAGAGCTAGCCATCTCCATTTCCTCTGCAGATCAGAACCCTGTTTTAATTCTCAGACTGTTACAGAAATATCTCACAAAGAAGAAAACAAAGTTTAAGCAGTTTGCTGTCCCTACAGATGGCCAATTCAAATGCTCAAACACCCACACAGGAGAAATATAGCTCCAGCCTCTCTAGAATACTGGTATCTTGAGGAGAATTCAGCATTGCCTCATGTTCTCCATTCCACAGTATCATGCAAAGACTGATACACTCAGCAGAGAGTTGTTTTTTTTTCCTAAGGCTTAATAGAAAAATGTAAGAGGAGCAGGTTGAATCTAAAACCCAGCTTAGATTCACAGCTATGAAAAAAATCTAATTTCCTGTTCCAGTAATACCTTTTTCACTTTTTCCTTCAGCATCCATTAGAACAAAACCACTAAGTTTTGAAGGTTTCATGATACAATCAAAGAAAGAAAAGTTTCATCATCATATGGTTACCTGGAATGTGGGAGGCTGGTGCTCCCATCGACGCGTCACTGTTCTTTGCTGAGAGATGTCTCTTGTTTTGATTTCACTTTTTAACTGAATCCAAGCAACTCTTCTTCAAATCCATGTATCAACATATTTACCCTTTTAACTAATCTGCTTTCCCTCCCATTAACAAAATAGCAACACAATATTTCATTTATGAAAATTGAACAAGAACACTCTTTCCTAAAATTTTGCATACATTATTTGGAGGGCTAACAATCCCCTGTGTTTAAGTTTTGTGCCTTCTATGAGAGGTTTGGCTCAAGAGATCAAATCGGCTTTGCAAAAAATTCTTAAGTTTTAAACTTTTGCTTTTACTAGGATTGTAAAAAACACATTTCAAAAAACAACTATTCCAATTTTTGAGTGCTGTAATAGAGAACTAGATCTGATCAAACAGTGAGTAGGAGGTCTGGATAGCAAAGAATTACTTTGTCTTTAAACCTATTTCTTAAAAAAAATAATTCCAGTTTGCCATAATTCAGCTGATAAGATTTCAGGGAATGTTTTTATTAAAATATTGAGCAGCAATTATTATTGTATTTTAAAGTGCCCCACAGGAACTCTAACTAATTGTTACAGAAGTGAGGGGCAAGGTGTATGAAGAGATAGATACATTTGGCATGTTTTAGTTTACAAGCATCAGCCAAAATAAGCATGTGTAAAGGGATTAATATTTCTGATGTTAATAAAACATCAAAGGACCAACAAACATCTATCATCCCTTGTTACTGACATACGTGCTCTGTCAATGCACAGACTCACTTGAACAGAGATTTAACTGGAGTTAACAGTATTTACATTAATTACATTTGATTACTTGACAATTTTAAATATCAAATACCAGTCAGTTACAAAAGCATTGCAATTCTACTTGCCAGATGGGAAGCCAGAGTGTTTAAGGGTGAGGCTTTAAAAAGCACATAAAAACTGTGCTGTAAGGCACCCTCAAAGTCAATGTTAGCAACTGCACACCAACCCCAAAGTAGCACTGTCACCCCCAGCTCTGCCTTTCCCAGTGAAAAGCAAGTGCCTGAGTTAACCACCTGGGAAAGGAAACTTGAAATTATTGTGATCAGTGGCTACAGCACTGCTTATCAAGTGGCTAAGATACCTTCCATATGTCTTGTTGCAGAAGTCTGCTACTCTCATGGCATTCCAATGTTCCAAGCTCAAAATGGTTTCTATGCTCCACAATACACTATTCTTGTCACAACTTCTTTGGAGGTCTCAGCTACCTCATCTGGTATGTTCTTAGCTTCTACAAGCTGATAGGATTGCAAAAGACATAAAACTCCCTTAATTTCATATTCTATCATCACCACTAAAATCTAATACAGACCATATGAATTAGTACTCACTAGCACAAGGCACCTTCATCATTCACACAAATCTTTTTGTATTTACAAGTTTCAATACAGAAGTAATTTTCCCTATGATCCGCTCTTCCCACATTTACTGTAACTTTATGAAAGAAATTTAAGACTATATTGTGCTTTTCCCTCCCCATTTTAGTCCAGAGTAAATGCTAAAAATGGGGTTTATAATTGTCTTAATTATAAGAGGTTTTTCCCAAGCCCTTATCACCTGTAACAGAGTAGGCCTGGTGGAACAGCTGAATAATATATTATGCAGGCAATCATTTATGATATGATCTCCACCTGGATGCTTAAAGAGAAGCATATTTTCTCAAGAAAAGCTGCTAATAAAAGCATTTACCTGTGTTGTAAGGACAATGCCATTCTTCTGTCCTGTATTGCTTTGTATCTCATGAACTGAATCTATTTCAGGTTCCACTGAAAATGCACAGTAAGTCTCTTAACTGAACTGCTAGAAATTCAGGTGGCCCCAGTTCAGATACATGCTGTGCTCTCACACCATTTTCTTTGTATATTTATAAACATGAAATGTGAAGAGGTCTTTGTTCCCCAATCTCCTTGGAAAGCCAGTGGATAGCTGCCCTGCTCCCAAGTGCATAGGTACGCTCACACCTTTGACAGACTTCATCCTGCAAAGCTTTTGTATCAATTTATCTTCACTAGCTACGCTGGTGACTGGATCCTAAATCATGGCCTATTTACTGCCCACTGGCATCTGTTGGACTAATGTCATTGCAAGGACTTGGAGGTTTCACTGCCTACTTGTTGCTCATCTGGCAGGGGCCTTTGAGAATGTCACACACTTGTGTATCTGCTGGTCAATGAATCAACTGCCTGCCTGTCAACAGCCTCTCTGCCAGAATTTCAGACTCCTTTCTTTGCTTCCTGCCCCTGGTTTTGGGGCTTTTTGTTGACCCCACTCTGCCAGTGGGAGCATTATTGATCTGCCCCACAGGCTGGTCACAGACCTCAGCACACAGAAAAGAACAGAACCAATAAAGCCCCCAGAACTTGTATCAGACAACTGGAACACTACAAAACCAGACTCTTTCAGCTCCTAGCCAAATTTTTTTAAAAAATTTCTTTTCTCATACTCAAGTCTTCCGTGTCAACAAAAATGGAAACGCTGTAGAAAGGAGTCACTTTTCAATTAAAACTTCATTCAAATGAAACTCCCCATTTCAGCATGCAGCTTGAGTTAAAAAACATGTACTAATTCTTTAGAATTTCTAACTTTTGCAATGAAATAGCCAACATAAGAGCTCGAGGTAGAACATGTAATACATCTACAGAGCAAACTTGAAGAATTCCTCCATAGACTTTCAGCTATAAGCAAAAAAAGAAAAAAAAAAGTGTTACCTTTATCTAAAGCAAAGTTCTAACAAACATTTTACAAGTCAAATATAAATGTTTATGACATCTAGCTTATATGAAGGTTTTAAACTTTATGAGTACAGATCACAGAGAGCAAGTACTGGAGTACATAATTCTCAAGTCTCTTGGCCTATTCAGGTTTCTCCACTTTTCAGTCTCCATTCTTACTTTGTTCTAAGCTCCCAAATCCTTCAAATGTCATTAGATTAGTCAGGAATGAGGCACAGAAATTATTAGAATGAGAGGCTATCCAGAATTTGTTACTCAGGTTATCTCAAGTGCGTCAGTGCTACCAGAGCTGGCTCAGTTTGTGCCAATGGAAGCCTTAAAGCTTTCCCAAAAAAGGGCAGATATTAACTCAGACACAATGTCCAGCAGAATTCCATGAATAAAAAGGCCAAAATGGGAACTAAAATAGAATCTTTGTTACTTGCTGGCTACCCAGGATACATTAGATGGGCCACAAGTCACCAAGTGTTTTCTCCTCCTGCCTAGGATGAGAGCAGCCTACAAAAGGAGTAAAGCAGCAATCTCACTGCAAGTGCCTCATCTCCCTCTTTCCTGCCTTCTCCTCAGTTCTCAGCCCTGGCCTGAAAGCCCTAAATACTACAGGGTTAGGAAATTGTGAGTGATGGCAGGAGGAGCTGAGCAGCCCTCAGAATCCAGCACAGAGAACACTCTTTGCCTGATAATACCAGAAATAACCTGGTTTAGAATGTTTAATTCCTCTACAATCAAGACTGTCTTTTCTCTCATACGCCCTTCCAGGAATATTTTCTCTCACTAAATTTTTTTTTGCCTATAAAAGATCCAGCCAAATTATTAAACGTTTAGGTAGCCTTACTTCACAAAGAATTGGGAAGACATCTTTAGAAAGAAGGAACTGGAAAGGATCCTAAAACCAGACAAAGAAAAAGACTTGCAACAAACAATACAGATACAAAAAGGGCAAATGAGCTTATCCATCTTAAGTGCTTGCGTGCTGCAAAGGAACATCCAGGACACTCTGAGCCCTGGAAGCTCAGGGGTGTGAGAATGGCTCCTATAACTGAACCACACAAGCTGAGTGAGGACTCATTGCCTTTATCAGCAGCTCATAGTGGCAGTCTCTAAAGCAACAAGCAGAAATCATGCCCAAAATACAGAATAATATTTCTGATTTTTAATTTTTGTTTTATTTGCAAGTATTACTCTTAGATTTTTAAATACTATTTGAAACAGGTGTAGTATCCACCATAAAGTACTACAAAAAATTAGATTTTTATTAACTTTAGCTAAACAGCACAAAGTACGCAACCCTATTCAAGAGTCCTCTGATGGCTTCTTGGGCTGCCTTAGATCTCTCTGAATTTATCAGATACAGAGAGGGAAAATAGGACATTACCTGTTACACAAGCACCTACGGATCAATAATACCATTAACAGAATGAACACCGAAGTAAAACCCACATAGAAAAGCTTTTACACTAAAAGCTAAAGAAATCTGTACCCATGGAAATCTGCACCAATTCAGATTATTTATTACACTGTGTACAAATAAGAAATTATATGTGAATGATCATTGTAGTATGCTTTTTCAACACTTGTAAAACTCCAGATTTGGATCTACAGCTTGAAAAGCTCCTGACAGGCTCTGATTTAATGCTCCATGCTCTGCAGTGACCACATCAAGCAGGTGATTTTCAAAGTGTGGTATCCAGGCAGGAGGAGGGCGGCCAGGAAAGATGCAAGACAAGAGCAGTAAAATACAAAGGTCCATTCCCCCACCTTGTGGGTAACTACTGGAACAACAACTTACAGCAGCATCCCTTCATTTGCAACCCTGCCACACTCCTCTGTGGCGCTCCACACAGATTTCTGCTGTGCTGCAGGAAGTGTCCAACTTCAAAACATCTTTGTGATTAACTCCAAGTCGTTTTAAGTAATATGCTGGTTTATTCTTTAAATTCCACAGCAATGAGAGTCTACTCAAGAGAATGTCTACTCTTGACACTTATCAGCATCAGCTACTCAAGGTTGGTGTGGTCTGTTAAGGCGTAGAGAAGGTCCTAAAGAATTAGCTGTTCAACTGCTCAAAGTTTCTCATCATACTAATCCTGCATTTTCTTGTTATTTGATTATATCCCTTTGTGCTGCTTTTACTGACAATTAACCTGCAACAATCCTAAGGGATCAGTTGTAGAAATCTTTTTGGATTCCTTATGAGCACCTTAGTGTAAAGTCATAGATCTTGAAAAGTCAACAGCAAATTTCCTTCCAGTAGGGAAAGGGAAAGCACAGCCAGAGGTGAAGATGACAAACAGAAGAGGAAGCCTCATAAGCACAATCCAGTCCTCATACATCAACTAAACCAAGGGCAGATTCAGGGCCACATTTATCAGTGCAGAGACTAGACTTATACAGCTCAGTGATTTAGCTAGAAAGCTTCTATTCTATGTGAGAGGAATGTATGTCACACCTGGTGGGGAGATGTTTCAAATCCCTGGAAACTCACTCCATTATTTAGCACACAAACTGCTTCCCTACTTTTCAAGCCTTTTGTTTTGGACCAGTGTTTTGCAGACTTGTACATCTTTACTGTACTTGCCTCTAATAAACAGTAGAGTCTAAACCAACATGGACACACATACAAGACCAGCACTGAAATTTGAGTGCTGTCATTTTAGCAATAAAGTGCATTTTCAGTGCTCTATCTGCTGACTCCAGTAAAGTACCTGGGAATGACTCTACCTCTCTGAATGAAATCCAAGGAAAAAAATTATTTTCCTTGTTAAAATCTAACAAAGTTACTATTTCCAATACTGCTGTTGGTCTTCACAACTAGATATTTTCCCAATTACTGGTGTAAAAGGAATTTGTGGCAGGATACCAAATTAGCCTTTTAGTAATCTGATTTTACCTGAGAAAACCTAGCCATTTCATGGATTTATCACCATCCTGCTTTCACCTTCCTCCAACCTACCAAGTCAATATTATGGGGTTCCTCCCATCTCTCTTGTTCCCCTGGCCTCTATGCAATCTAAAGACCAGATCAGGATAAACAATTAACAATCTCATTTTATAATAAATAATATAAAAAGTTGTCAAACTAGAGGTCTACTTGTTGACTTAAAAGAAGGGTGAGGATACAGTGAACTGAATCAAGTTTTAAATTCATACGTTCCTTTCAACAGGTCAGTTTTTTTCCTTTTGAGAGTTATTTCTGCTTTTATGTTTCAGCTTTTCTCCCTCAGACAACTGAGGTAACTAGATTAAGCTACCCCTTAGCTGATGACAAATTTCTAGAAAAATCCAAAACAGAAGCAAATTGCAGCACAGAGATAATAAATGCTAAGGTCTGGAGATCTGTGTATTTGCCTCACTGTTACTTAGTGATTGCATAGATAAGATCCATAATCCAAGGGATGGAATTGCATTAGGATCATTAGTAAACTAAACAAATAATCACATACCTGAAATAAATTTTAATTAGACATCTAGCTGTAAAACAACTTTCCCCCCCCACCTGGATCTGTCCTCCTCCTGCCATGTGGCACCACAGGTTGAACTGGGAAGTGCCCTCTCCCTCCAAAGCATACCTTTGTCCAGGAAATCTTAATAAACAAGCTTAACAGCTTGTAAACAAAGATTAACAAAAGAGCTTTGATTTTTCCAATGAAACTTGAAGCTGTATATGTTGATTCTCAAATCCGTCGACTTGTTTCTTAGGTTAAAACTTCTCTGCTCAGTCCACTGGCATCTACTCCAAATTAAGTCTTCACACTCAGGTTTGATGAAATGTGACTTTATAACTGTTGAAAGAATTATTTTTTCAAACAGATGTTAGCTAGTTTCAAAAAATTTCACAAGTCAGTTTACACTTTTAAAACTGAATTTTTAAAATTTTATTTTTAAATGTTCTGAGTGACCTGAGGTACCCTTACATAGATAATCCTTGCTGCCAAGCATAGCCCAAGATTAGGATACACCTACTGTAATCTCTGTATTACTACACTACAACAAAAGCTTATTTACTGCCAGCTATGAGATAAGAACACTGGTACTTGATTGTTAAGCTGAATTACTTATCCCCTCCTTCAACTTCACAATTTATCCCCTTCAAAACTATTTGTTCTCTTACTACTAAACTACTCCCTATATTCTGTGCCTATAAATAACCAAACAATCTTCCAGGCTCTGCAAATTTTGAG
>WBNO01001118.1:0-41078 GCA_013400575.1 Peucedramus taeniatus | reverse complement strand
AAAAAGAAAAAAAAAAAACACCACAAAAAGAACAAGAAAACAAAACAAACAAAACCCACCAAAATCTCTGAAAAAGCTTTTCACTTACATCGCAGCATCTGGCTGAAATTCATCACTCAAAACTGACTCTAAACATACTGTTACCCTCTTATCCCAACAGATCATACAAACAGGATTTAATTCTGCACTTGTTCTCATGCTGGGCACACAGATAAGGACCAGATAAGAGACTCTCCTTGCCCCTTAACTTCCTCAGCCAGCACTTCAAGCAAATACAGTAGCTTAAGGAAAAGAACTGGCAGTGAACAGGAAAAGAAAGTTCCCAAAGTTAGAGAGCAAAGCTCAGAGTCAACAGCATCTGCAGAGGATGCAGCTATGCCAAAGGCTGCTTTAAAAACAAAGCAAAGACAGAAGGAGACATGGTAAAGTGGAATGGAACACTAGAGGCAAGCCCAGGACAAGCACTGGAAACCTATTCATCCCAAAGATCCATCTTCATTTAAGCAAGAAATGGAATTCCTCTCTCATGTCCTCTTGATCCAAGCAGTAAAGAAGGTCATTCATCACTCCAGCTGGAGGTCATCTACCAGTTCAAATCCAGCTAGCAACCCAAACTGCTAAGATGGGCATTTCAAAATAAAAACAACTGCTTCTTCAGACTGTTTTAAATAGGAAGTTTCTTCACTGAACTTATCACATATAAAGTGAGAAAATGAAGCATCTCCTGTTTACAATTCCAGCCAGAAAGTTTACCAAACACATGAGGAAGTATATAAGGAAATCGAGCAGAAGACTGGAGTCAGAAAGGTGTCTTCAGAATGGTTTTAAGCTCCAATTCACCAAAAAACAGGCACATGATGCTGTCTGAACATGCACCAAGTAGACTGAAGTGACATCTCTTTTCAAGTATGAATTAAGAGGCAGTACTCATGCAACTGTCCCTAAATGTCAGAAAACAGGTGCAGAAACTGCTGAGCTGTAGAAAGTTCTTCTGCAGTACCTTTGTACTCCAATGGTTTTCTTACAGTGTCAGTGACATGAGGCAAACCAACAGCACATAATGCACTTGAGAAGAAACAAAACTTTAAATCATAGCACAAATACTTGCATATAAAAATTTATTGTTTTTTTTTTTTTAAACCTGAACTTGATATACATACAAGCTGGACAGCTAATTTATTTATTTTTTGAGCAGAGCTTTCTAGAAAACAGGTGATAGCACAGAATTAAAGGCTGTAGCACATTTTTTCCCTTGTAGCAAAGTGGATTAATAGCCACTTTGTGCATACAATAACAATAAAATCATGTGTGCAAAATGCTCTCTACACATTCTGTGTTTGGAAACTTACTTTCAAATGTCTTCAAGCTTTCTAACTTTGGTGAGCTCATAGGTACAGGTCAAGATTGCACTTAGACAATGCACCAGCCCTTAAGTGCAGAGTTTAAAAATCCAGGCCTGGTGCACACTACGGATCTGTAGAAAATACTGTCATTTTAGTACATTAAGTTTGTATCTACAGCTATTATCTAGTACAAAATATAAGTAAGAAATAGAAAATATTCTTTCCATGAAAAGGAAATTGGAAAGGTCAAATTTTCATGAGTTTTCACAAGGACACTGATTTTGTGACCTGACAGCCTAAGACTGACAGCAAAAGCTCCCAGTTCACTGATCACTGAACTCAAATCTGTTTGCTCCTCTAGTCCTGACTCAGTTACCTATGGATGGGCCTCCTGTTAAGAATGGAACTTGCCTCAAGAAGTTCATGGGTTTATTCATACCAGGCATACACTTCATGTTTAAATGCTGTGTTAAACTCTGAATGCTAGCAGCCTTCAGGAAGACAAACTGCAACAAAAACCTTGCATCAGAAGTGAGTTTTAACTCAATGAGATGGCATTCTTCCAGCACAGTAACTATACACTGAAATATGGAGAGCTAATTTCTTAGATTTAAGTTTTTGACATACAATGCTAAACCCAGTGTGCTGTTCCTCCTGGAGAATTCTTTAAGCTACAGTGACACAGCCAAAACAATAAACTGGCACATGACAGGTGAATAATATTTTCCATTTTTAAAGTGCAGATTTTCATTTACAATGTGACAACATTTCAAAGTAAACATTTCCAGACAACAATAGCCTATTTCTTTTGTATATACTCATTATTACATTGCTTCAATGCAGTCTTTTCTAATAATAAACAGTCAGAGATTAAATTATATTAACTAAATTGTGTACAGTAATTTAAGGAGAATGTTGTCTAAAATAGAGTTTTTAATTTGTTTCAATCACTAACTCAAGTACTTCATCTGAAATAAAACCAGAACCACAACCAATGGTCTGTAAACCATAGAGTGCAAATAAGATAACGACTTGATTTTAGAATCTCTGACAATAAAAGGGCAGAAAATAAAATTTCAGAGTGCGAAAACATTTTATCAAAAAATGTAATTTTTAAACTGAAATGCACGTTTTAGAAATCCATTGTTTCCAAAAGATGCATAACTTCTAAAACTAAAGAGTTGATGGCTGCTAACTTTGAAAGAAGACCTCAGATATTTTATCTTTACTTTTGGCTCAATGTTTTCAGGTTGTCTCTAATCAATTTTAGGGAGAAAATGGCATACCAAGTGTCAAACCCCACAAATCCTGTCATTATCAAGACAGCATTTAAGGTTTCCTCAGCTGCAAGGATGCTCTCTTCACCAGCTTCTCCTGTCTTCGTGTTGTCTGGGCTTCCTGAATGGCCCAACAAACCCTCTGTAAAACAACACAGTGAAAGCAAACAACAATTAAAGCAGGTAGCACTTTTCTTCCATAAGACGCTACTAAAACATAATTCAACAAACATGTAAACACACACACAGGCTGGTCTAAGTTAGATACTTAGCTCCTGATTCATACGCACAATATTCAACTGATCAACAGAAATAGAAACCCACAAAAAGTTAATGGGTAGTGTTGCAATTGAGAGCAAAAAAATCAATTTTTAATGTATAGATACCAGCATAAACATTAGCAAAGTGCAGTTAGGAAGTAATACCAAAAAAGGTAATTAAAAACAGGGAAGTCTCCTTCTAGTGCAACCTGTGTAATGCTCCAGCTTTGGCCATGCCACTAAGACACAGAGAAACTAAAAGGATTTAAATTACTTAATGCCAAGTGTGATTTGGACAACATGCTGTAAGAGAAAGCTGAAGGAACATTTTTAGATAAGACACAGTGAAGAACTAAGATAGACTCTTCCAGTATATAAAGTGCCTCAAAATTATAGCAATTTTTTTTCCTTCCCAGTCTAACCCATTATTTTAGGAGGCTCAATCAATTTAATAGCAGCAATTTGGCCCTGATTCTGATTCCATCTGCTGACTTGCCATTTACTGGAGCTACAATTTCAAGCATGCTTCCAAGACACTGTGGACCTAATTGATTTCACATTTGCTATCAGGGAGAGCACCTCCTCTCTCATCACCTGATACAACACTACAGTAACACACATGGTTTCCTAGGTAAATTTTTCTGTTCTTGAAGTACCCTGGAATTTACCCAAATTGATGGATCACCTTAGGTAAGCTACCTATAAGATCCAACCATTCACAGAACAAAGGCTCGCAAAATACTCCAGCCTCCCTGGCATCAACAGAAACAAACATTTAGAGATAAGTGGTAGAAAAAAATGTGTGGGGAGGGAGGAATCTAAGTAAGCCTTTGCATACGAGGTCCACTTGTACTGGCTTAGGTGATCCTGAAATAATGAGGAGCTATGCAGAATCCTACAGACTATAGGGAATTTAACACAACCTAGTACTTCGGATATTGGAATTATTTTCCTTTAATGAGCTTTAACATACAAACCCCAAGACTATGTAGCTTCAACATTAAATTATTATGGCATAAACTCTCTTGAATGGTAAAACACGTTTTTCAACACAAAACTACGGTAAATGGTCCTCAGGCACAGCAGCCTATTCTCTAACAAGTCTCTGAACATTACCATCTTTTCTACATGCTAAGTTTCAACAACTGTTAACAATATCATAAAAAAAGATTAAACTAAAAAAAAAAATACATACCCTTGCTGTAGCTTCATCCCAGAGCTGAACTGTCTTTACACATTCATGACCTGTACTGTCCTTTCTTTGGAACATCTTTTGATCCTGCTGCAGAGGGGAACAAAAATGTGCTTCAGATGACTCACAAAACAAGAATGCAGAATCCCATACAAATGGTTTGAATACCAACTTCAGGTGAGATTTAACATGGTCTCTGCCCAACCCAACTGTCATACTTTCAAGAAACTTTCAGTAAATCCTGTCACACAGCCCCTTAGTTAGCAGTGAGAACCATAAATAAGTTAAAAGCACATATTGACCTCTAGTGAGTATTAAATAGGAAGAAAATTTACATGCTGTTCTTACCAAAACAGTAATTTTTAAAATATTTGCTTCATAGGAGGGATAACGTGTGAATTCCTCAAATAAGTAATCCCACTCTGTTGTTAAATGGCCTAAGATTTCCACTTCTTTCACATATATCACTCTCCTGTTCAAGAGAAAAAAAGTTCATACTCAATTTCTCCCTGGGACTAGAACTTTGCTAGAAAAACCAAACAAAAGGAAAGCATTTGTTTAAGAAGGCATTTTCTATGTGGATTACAAGTACCCACTCAGCCACAGTGGACCCATATTTCCCTAATACATTCTGGGACAATCACTTGGTCTTTAAAAGCCATAGACGATCTAAGAGATCACACAATATGAGCAGCCAAAAACTGGGATAAGGAGAGAAGTGCACATTTATCTAAGGCTACAAACAACTAAATTGCCCAATTATCATTCATAGCCTTGGTCAGTGCCTTAAAATTTTGTCCATCCTGAATTCTGAGTTGTGCTGGTCATTATTAAAAAAAAACCACACTGGGAAGTCTCCATGGTCTTATTATGGATGAGCCTCTCTCATACATTCAGGCAAGGTGCAAACTGGTGACCTGTGGAATGTGGAGATCATAATCCTTTTCATTATCTAAACATATTTAGAAAGTTTTGAATCCTCAAACTCAGGACTGCCAACATCTTGAATTCTAAAACTTGTCAGATGAGTTAAAAAATAATTTTCATGCTGGTAGACTTCTGACTTCATTTAGAATATTCTTTAATTATCAAGATTTCAAACGTGGATTACCAATCTGTTACACTGACTGCAAACACTTATAACAAACTAATGTGAAAAATCAAAAATAAAGAGGGGGAAAAAAAAAGAATATTTCCCTCCACTCTATTGAAAGGATCACTGATCTCAAAGTAAACAGTCTTCCCAAATTAGTATCCAGCACTGACATCACAACTAAATTACATTTTCCATTAAGGAAGCAAAATAAAATATTTAAAATTCAAGAAGAAAACAGAGAAGGAAAATAGATAGACAGAGAAGAGCAGTCAGTTTAGACTTAGCCAGATGTCTAATCCCCAAGCTGAAATCATGTCAAGCCCCTAGAAAGCATACAAAATTCAATACCTGTTGGTAACAATAAGGTTTGTTCTTCTGCCTCTTGGAACTGCACAGTGGTATCGATACACCTCTTTTTCCAACTTCCTGATGTGCAACTTCTGAAACAGAAACAAAATAATTCTAGGGCTGTACAAAAACAAACAAACAAAAAACCCAAATGAAAACATACAAAAAAATCAAAACAAAATGAAAAACCACCAAAAAACACAAATCAAATTGGTGTCTTGAATTCCAAAGCCTTCTGAAAAGTTACCTCACTGTTAGTTCTTTAAAGGGAGGTTCTCCCAGTGTGCTCAGTCCTGAAGCTGAGTCACTGAAGTCTGATCCATTCCACTCAAAGGTAGAACACTGACACTGCTGTATTAGACCATTCAACTTTGATTTCCTTTCTGTGCTAATAATTGTTTAATAATGTTCATTCTGCTACAGCCCATGCTGCAGGCTTCATTCAAGAGTGAAAACCTTGCAAAGGTCATGCATTTTTATAACGCACATGACTCACACCCTCAGAAAGAGGCTATCAAGATACAAATTCTCAATGCACCTCAAAACCAGGCTTCTGAACTGAGTAGGTATGACTGCTCAATACCCAAAATACAGAGGTGTATGAAAATGCAGATTAAATTGCTTATCACATTTTGATTAGACAACTAGAACACAAGTGACAACCTACAAATACAGAAAAAGTTTTGAAATAAAGTACTGAAGTGCTCCGAGGATTTTTTTCTGCAATTATTCATTGCTTTTTTTTTTCAGATTTCCCATTCTGTAGGTTCTCTTTGACTAAAGTAAAATGTTTCCTAGAGCGTGTCACCAGGATTACAATATTCCATCAACATCACAGACCAGCACAGAAGACAGGCTCACAGTCATCCCCCACATCAAGCTCCCAATAACACTGGATTAAAGACAGCAAGACTCACAGAGTGATACCTGAACATGTTTGTGGGAGAGAAATACACATCAAAACATCACGCAGAAAAAGATAAAAGTATGAAATTAATAATATGCTACTAGTGGGAACCCAGCCTCAAAGTGGGTATGAGAATAAATCTGTGTCAACTACTGGTTTTCCTAATATGCAGTAAGTCTTTAAAAAAAGACACTTATAGTGTTTCATTAGCAAAAATTAGCAAGACAATTATATAATTATAAAGTCAATGCATATTAGCTTCGTATCCTCCAGGTCAATACAAGCACCTTTTTTATGATACAATCTGTTTTAAGGGAAAATGGGCAGCTCCTCTGTAGAAACATGGGGAAACATCAGGAAGAATGCCTGGATGCAGAATGCACACACTTCAGATCAACCTTTAGCAAACAGGTGCCCCAAATTGGTTTGCTATTCTTCAAAGAATAGAGCAAGGAATATTCTTCAAAGAAAGAGCAAAGTAAGATGACTTTCAGTTCATTTTATAGCTGGTACTGTGGAATTCAGATTCTATAACAATAAATTCAAGTTCTCATTCCTCACGTTTCTGACAAACTAGTAACAATAACCTAAAGAGGAAGGACTAAGAATTCAGGTATTTTTTAACTATTTCTTGTAAATAGCCTTTTTTTTTTTTATTATTTCCTCAGATAGACTCATAAAACCAATGAGATAACAATAGAGGCTCCATAGATGACTGTGATTAACAGGTTTAATTCTATGCAGTTTAAGTAACCAAAATTGAAAGATCAACTTACATAAGAATCAATTAAAAGAAGGTTTGACTTTTTTTTTATATTTGCATTTTATTTTCATATATTCCAAAGTTCAACAAATATTTTAAAGTATCATCATACATCACAACAGACTCCAAAAAATCCTTTAATCTCAAAAGTGGATGAATATTCAAGAGCTGAAATGAACAGCATAGTGTTTTCCTGGACTTGTTCTCTAGTGATGTTATGTTTTGAAATACATTTTAATCCAGCATTTTTCAGTAACCAAAACCATAGGGTCAACCAACATCTTCTATAAAAAATATCCCTTTCTGACCACCTTAAAAATTTCTGAAACTGTACAATGTACATGAAACAAAAAAAAGATGCCAGAAAGACTGTTTTTCTCAAAGCCTGTTCAAAACATTCGCAGAAACATGGCAGCATATGACTAAAATGAAAATATGAACTCACATTTTATACCTGAACCATAGCTGTTTCAAAAACAAGTAAAAAATTGAAGAAATAGAAAACCCACCACCATGTGAAGACTGTAATTCAAAGGCTGCAATCCATATTCTGAATCCTTTTGTTGAGTATGAAGAAATTAGACATGCCACATATTTAAACAGATTTATTCATAAGCATGTTTCTCTATTCAAACTCAAAGCTTTGGAGAGAAAGCCTGTTTCTCATAACTTCAGAAACAATCCCAATAGTATTTTTAGATTTTACATGCAATATGTTACCAAAGTAAGAGTTCCCACTGAGGCCTGTGCCTAAAAGATGCAGTATTTCTGAGCTATTCTCAATACACCTGATAGATGCCAGCACAATGGTGGTGGCATTATGTAAAAAGGGGGTTGCACTTGATGTAAATTACTCCATCATCTGCACACTCTTAAAATTTAGACATCTTTATCAAAAGCTGTTATTTTTATGAGCATACTACAGCACTTTGAAGAAGTTAATTCATTCTTATTTTACATGGAAATGAAAGAACCAATGCAAATTTACACAGCACAACAGTGAGTCAAGCAGAAATAGAATCTGCAGTTTCCAGCATACTCTGTGCTCTGCCACACAACACTGTCTCACCACCCTGCCTCAATTATTCATGAGGTGTTCTGCATTCTTTATAAAGCTCCATGCTTTAACTGGGAAATGAAACAAAGTAATGCCACAGGCATTGAATAATGTATGAGTGACATCATGGCAGCCCTGAGGAGCTGGGCAAGCAGCAGCCCCCACCGGGCACAGCCCCTGCCAGCACAGGCAAAGCCCGGCCACACCAAAGGCTCCCAGCACCTGCTCCAGCAAAGCTCAGCTCAAACATTCCTCAGACCATGATTAAAACTCTTGAGAACTGATTCCTTGGAAAACAATTTGAGTTCTGCAGGCATGCTGTGCATTTATGTGTAACCAAATCCATTGTGTGCTGCCCAGCCTGCACCACAGCACATCTCACTCCCAGCTCTGGGATTGACTGAGTACATCCCTATACAGCCCACATGCTTTAGACCCAGCACTTCTAGCACACGAAACTGCAGAAGGAAGTTTACACAACTCAACTGATCTACTTACTCCCCCTGGCTGTGGCCCTCAGTTTGCACCAAAAGTACCTTTTCTTTTAAAACCTGCATGTTTGCTCCTCTAAGACAAGCTCTAATGCCTACATTTCACACAATTGGAATTAAGTAAAACATTTTTCCATCCAATCACTGGATGGTATTGAGGCATCTGATCCTTAAGGTAACCTTACAAGGATTCCACTCCATGAGCCTGTATTTATTTTAAAGGGATATATGCATTAAATGCAGTTAAAGTAGATGAGAAGGTGTGGGTTCTGGTTAAACTACTTGTAATATAGGACCAAAACTGGATCCAAAAATAAGCAGCACTTGTAGCTATTGTGATTAAAGTTGTAAATGCACATATGACTGACTTTCTGACTCATTTTTTTCATTAAATATCCAGTTTCATGTAAAGACACTGTCCTGACTTGCTTTACATTGCTTGCTAACTTACATTAGAAAACAAAGCCTTCCCAACACTGACCTCTAGCACAAAAATCAAGAACAGTTAATTAAGCCTCTCCTGTATTCCATTAAGTGACTTGTTGAAAGAAACCAACTGTATTTAGTGAACTGCACAGAGGATTCATTCCTGGTTTGCATCCAGTTCCAATCTACACCTCTTAAGAAAAATACAAATACTAGATTTGGAGGAACTGCATAATATCAAATTTTCTATGTTGATTGTGCCACCTTTTCCTTTTTGCTAAATGTAAAAACCAGTTAAAAAAAAATCTCAAGAAGAAACAATTTTGCCTGCTTAGTATATCACAACTTAATTTCATTTAATCCTCTAAAAAAGTTCTCTAAATGTTCTTCTGAATGATTTTAAATTGACCATTACATTCGAAAAGGCATTACCAGCAAAGATTCTGTTCAACTTATTTTCCCATATGATAGGCAAAAAATTTGCTCTGACAACAGCTTGTTAAGCTTAGCTTGCTAATTTCTAAGATGCTGTATTAGTAATGAGATTTATGGCATTGCTTAGTATAGAAATAGATATATACTTATTTATATATGTGTGCGTGTGTGTAAATTCCTGTTAACAGCTGAAAGTTTATACTTATTTTATGTTGAAGAATGAAGCCCCTGAAGATTCTGTGAATGAAAGCCAGAGTCAACTAAGCTAGCTAGATGTTTTAACTGAGCAAATTCATAAAGAACCAGTAGTAGTAACTTGAAGGCATAGTGGGTCAGCAGTGTGTAGCTGTCAGGACAATGGCATAGTACAGAAACCACAAACACAGGTTCTCAGCACTTCTATGAAAACAGTACTTTTAGGTCATGAAATTACAAGCATTTTCCCAGAAGTAAATTCCATCCTCTATCACTATTTTAAATTCTGCTCAGGATGTTGCTCTGCCCCTCTGTCCACAGCCCTACCTCTAGGAGAGCACCAATAAATAAATGAACTCAGGATCCAACCTACTGTGATTCTTCTTTTTCCAAGTGCCTTCTGTCGTTGCCATTCATAAGGAGCTAAGCATCCTCAGAAAAATAAATACACAGGAAACAAATCTTCCCTGCCTCTCCCATCTAATCTTACTGAAGATGGTTATTCAAGTTTGTTTTCTGAGCCTGGACAACATGAAACCCTGTTTTATTCAACTGCTACACAGAAAAGATTGAGAAGAAGGGGAGAGGACATGGTAAATGCAATCATGCCCTTTATCTAAGTACTTAAGGCAGATGAAAAACCATGAGAGAAACAGACAAGAAATATGGAAAATGTTTACTCCATTATTCCAGTTCTTGCTGCATGTCAGGAGAGAAGGAGAAAGAAAAGAAATGTTAGAAATAGAACAGGGAATAAGGATTAAAAGACCATGTACAAGCAAGTAGCAAATATCCAAGTTTTGGTCTTAAAATGTTAATGTAGACAGTTATTTTACTCTAGCTTTTTAGCAACAGAACAAGCATTTAAAGCTAAATATTAAGAACACAAAGTCTAAAATACAAATTAACCATATTCTGACTATCAAGAACTTGAAAGCTCATGTTGTTCATCTTCCATATGTTAGGCACATCCACATGAGAAAGCAGGCTAAATGTCCACACAGTGCCTGTAGCTATGACAGATTGCTATTATGAACAACATAAGGAAAAACCAAACAGCAGTATTTTGAAAACTGATGCAGTTTCTTAACTGCTGATACAACCAAACAATACAAAGTCTATTGCTTAGTTGCTTAGTCTGTAAACCAACCTCAGCTTTGTTATAAAGACAAAAATCGGGAACTATCAAAATGGGTTTTTTTCACATATTTAAATCTTAATCCTAATAATTCTTAATCCTACTACCTCCTTCCAGAGTATGAGAAGTGAACATAAAATAGAGAGGACTATTTAACAGCATTGCTGCAGATTCCATTTTGCATTCAGCCTACTCCAAGCACTGGACCTTCCCTGCTATCCAGGCTGGGGCAAATTTTTACTTCAGATAATGACTGCTTCAGATTGATTGCAAATTAATACTTTATGGAACCCTAAAATTCTCTAAGAATTTTACCTGTGTTTACAATGCAAACATACCTCAAATAATTCATAGCCCTCAGCTTCCACCCTGTTGTAGGGCCGGATGATGCCATCCTCACGGATGAGGCGTGGGGGGCGGAGATTTGACACTTCTTCAGTTGATTCTGCCACCCTGCCATAGACAGTGCAACATGATTCTGGTAAGCTTAATACAATGCTGAGTTTCACCAATACATCTTCAAGTCAGCCTTTCACTTGCCACACATCCCACTTACACATCCTAGGTAGTCTGCAGATGTAAAGACACTGCTAATAAGAAATCAAAAGTACCACTAGTCAATTCAACAGCTACAGGATAAGCTGGAGAAGTCTATTCCCAAATGCAGATAACTTACTAAGGGTTCTCAAGTTTATTAACTATCCAAAGGTCCCATTAAAACAGAAGGAGCCCCTGATGTGCACTGCTAACCAAATTTCATACTGGGAAGTTTTACTCTGAAAATTTCAGTGGTCTATTTTTCACAGTAAATTTAACTGACATTTCTCCTCAGGGGAAGGAGCAAAATGAAAAAAACTGATTAGTTACTGTCTACCTGAACTACCACACTGCAACATGTTCTCTGAAGCAGCAATTTCCTCGCCATCATAAAATGCATTTGTTACAGGCTACTGGACACTTCTCAACCTCACATTATTCTGCTTTTTGTATTTAACAAATAATCATGTGGCACTACTGGAGCACTTTACCACCTGGTATCCAGCATAGGGGGAGTAGTTCAGAACTTCCTCTTGCACTATACCTTTGAATTCCCTGGAAGGTACTGCTTGCCATGTCCACAATGCCTCCCGTCGGGCGGGCTACCACTCCTACAAGCCCCTTTCCAATTCCTTTAAAGAATCCAGCTGCACCTTCCTTTTTAGCCCCTTGAAAAGAACAGAAACAGAAAAATAAATGTTTTCATGACCTACTTAACAACAGAATTAAACCATAATTGCTACAGGAGAACTGTTTTGTATTGGGAACAGCCCACAGCCAGTGATTGCATAGAGTCCTATTGTACAAAGAGCTGCCTGTGGCAAGTCACCCACTGCTTCCTGGTCTGCTCAGTGAACATCACTGTTCACTTAATACCTTACCAGCCTTTGAAGGGCCCAGAACTGAGATGTTATCAAGATTCTCCTTCTCACACTTTCAGTCTGGACTATAGGTCAATAGATGTTTTTTTAATAGGTTGACAGTAATAACAAAATTTTCTGAAGACACTAAGATGCACAAGTATGATAGACATTAACTATTTCTATCTCAAAATTACATGGTTCTGGTGATAATAACTATGGAAGAGCCAAAGGAGTGTTCAGAAAACAGGTGTGGTCACCCATCCAAGAGACAAGAACTGAATATCAAAGTATCACACAAAAGCTATAAAATACCACCTAGTTACAACTGACTCCCAACATTTAAATCACTGCCACTTGAAGATAATAAAGAGGCATTTTAGCCTGGATATTTTTTATCATCTATCATTTTCATGAAGTAAAAGGAACAAATACTGACTTCAGGCATAAAACCAAATTTGATTTCTAAGATTTCTCTGATCTTTGGAGTCCCAGAAAACTTTTCTGGCTGGTGATTTTTACTTTATTATTTTTACTATCTTTATTCTGGCTTCAGACAATAAATTGGGTACTACAGCAGGCCTAACAAAATACATCACAGAGACAACCCCCTCTTAACTCATACAAAGGTCTAAAAGGCTGTAAAGCCAACAACAGATATAAAGATATTTGAGGAAATCATCGGGTAAATTCATGTTTGAATAAGAAATGTAAAAATCTTGCTATGCCTTATCATCACCATACTTAGATTGATATTTCTTAATATTACAAATAAATTGTCAATTATTGAGAGACCACTTAAGCAGTGCAGCCTTCATGCTTACCTTCTACTGGTTTAGTGATGATGCCTGTCACACCTCCAACAACACCCTAAAACAAAGATAAATAAGTTTCCAATGAGAAATTCAAATGCTGTCAGTCCATCTGGGCAACCTGTTGTCTCACATTTTTATTTTAATACTTTATAATGTAAAGTTCAGTATCAGAAACACTGTTTTGCTGGGGGTTTTGGCTTTGTTTTCTCTCTTACTTTATATTTTTAAGAAAACTATAACTGAGGTAAAGACTTGAATGACAGAATTGACTACAAGGTTAAGTAAGGGCCTGTCTCAGCACATGTCACAGTTGAGACAGCTGTGACACACAGAGTATCCCCATACAACTTCAGAAAGCTTCAATCCAAACAGAGTCACACCACACCACTTCAGATGGCTTCAGGTGTCTGCCCATACAGAGTAACACCACATCACTCCAGAAGGCTGCAAGCATCTGTCCTCCTTGCTCTTCAGCCCAACCTTTCATACCCCTCATGTTCATGCTCTGCACCCGTGTGCCCTCTGCTCCCTTTGGTGCTTGGTCAGTGCCCCTGGGCACTCCATGGCTCATTGCTGTCAGTGCTGCTCACCTGCTTCTCACAGCTGTAGCCCATTCCCAATTACCACAAACTGTGTACCTACAAGGGCCCAGTTACCTTAATTACCTAACACATTTGTTGAATATGAGTAACTATTTATTTATTTATACAATTCACAGGAGAAATTGGTGTCATTTCCTGTTCAAGATCCTAACTGCAATTCCTCAGGTTACCAGAAACATGACCTCAAACACTAGAGCTGATGCACTACACTGAGTCTCATATAAATCCACTGCCTGTTTGTCTCTTCTGTTTAATTAGCCAACAAAAAAGATATCAAACTTCCTGCAGGTGATTTTCAAGCAAGTTGGCACATGAAACACTCATCTCCAAGTCCATACCCGTAAGAGGCCTTTTCCTCCTTTGGCCAGGCTCTCTCCAAAGTCTTTTGGCTGCCGACCCATTTCCTCTCTCCTTTTCTGCTGGAATTCTTCATCCAGAGTAATGGCAGCCAAGCCTTTGCCAACAGTACCAGTGATCCTGGACACCATCCCTGCTGCCCCACCTGAGGGAACAGGGCACAAAGCAAAAGTCACTGTGCATTCACAGCTTAACAGCACACAACACACAGGAAGCCAACAACTTCACAGCAATTTCCCTTCATATTCAGTTTAGATATGATGAATTCACACAGAGCCACACATTATCCATGAGAAGACTCCAAAATCTGGTCTGATATCCATACATATAGCAATAGGGAACACTTACAGCACTTCACTACATGTTACATGGCATAATGGATGAAATAGTGTTTTCTCTAATTGCTGTCAAGTCACAGTTAAACAAAAATCTGAAGTAATTGTAACAGAACACTTCTCAGGCTCCTCCAGACATTTTAGGACCATTAAAATTATGCTTCTTCTTATCCAGAGCATGTTACTAATTTAGTTATATATACAATGTTTCTCACATTGGTTGCTCAGTCTACAAACAGATATTTAGATGGTCTCAGGTAAATGATGTGTGAATGATCTGTACCACAAACACTGGCAACAGTATGACAATCTTAAATACTCACTAGAAAAATAATGTGGGAATTCGCAAAAAAAGAACACAATGACACATACCCACTGTGTGCCCAAGAAGACTTCTAACACCAATTACAAAGCCTTCAGCAAATTCTTCAGGTCCTTGAACAGCACCCTAAAAATGAAATTTATTAGGAATAACAGAAAACTACACAATGATGCATCTGTTTCAAGAAAAACTAGCAATCCCTTTACATTGATGCAGGTAAGGCCATCTGAATAGGTTATTTCTTTGAAATTCACATTAAAAAATGACTGCTGCCTGCCTGTTCAGGGTGTGGAGTACAGTGACAATGAATTATAACCCTACCAGTACATTCAATCAGGCTTTTATAAAGACACAGTTAAAGAATCAGGAACTCATACCTGGAATGGCTCATAGAAGAAAGCTTCAACTCCCTCAGACAGACCCCTGATCAAACCAAATGGATTTCCAAGAACATCTAATCCAAGTACAAGAACATACATCTGCTTCAGGAACTAAATTATGAGAGGGAAGAAAAAAGGCAAACAACAAAAGTCGTGTTATGAGCTGTTGTCACACATGTCAGAACTTAAGCCTGGTTCATTTTTTAATTTACTGCCCAAGTAAGGTATTAGAGTGCCCAACTAAGTATTTGGTGAAGAAAAATAAAATCTTCTTTAAGACATATACTCAAAATTTTACACAAAGGCTTGACTAAATAAGCTTACTTGTTCACTATAATGTCTAATAACTCTCATCCTCAGTTGATCTCTCTTGTAGAACTGATATTTAATTTCAAAGAAAGCAAGTCTGAAAGAAAAGTAATCATACATTAGTTAAAGATGCCTTCCTCATTCAAATACTTCTCTGCTTTCCTTCAGAGAATCCTGAAGACTACTGCCTTAAAAATTATCCCAAACCCCATCTTCCCTCCATTGCTCCCTTTCCCCTAAGGCAGTATAAACTTATACTAGAGTCAGTCAGCAAGGTTTACCATGGATCCAATTATTAAGTGTACAGCAAACAACCCCAACCAACTGCCTTCACTTACTTGAAAATAAGATCATCCACATCTGTTAGAGTAGCTCCAATACTTTTCAAGAGCAAATTCAGAGAATGGATGGCTATCATTTCTTCTCCCTTATCTGATGCTTCTCCACCAGAAGCCATAGACAAACTCAAATGCAACTGTCAAGGCAGAATTAGTAAAAAAAGACAAATCAAGACCAGAGAAAAGCCAAACCAGAGCAGATAGATCATGTGGTGCACATGTAAACAAATCAGTGATGAAATCTGAGGAAAGCTATCATTTCATCTACTGATGATGTTTCTTCCCTTGCTCCAAAAGAATCTAACTGCTTCAAGAGAGACATGAAGATAATCCCATGAAAGTGCATTTTAATACAATTTATGATACATTACTTTATCCAATATTTTATCTGGCTTTCAGCATTATTTTACCCATTGATTCTTCCCACTTAGTTATGGTTAAAGGTCTGTTTGTACTCCCATGCAACAGAGGAAGTTATCCAACAAAGTATTAAATCCTAGAGAATGAAAAATTCCCACTAGGGATGTATTTACTCTAATGAATTAATTGGATGTTTTATTAACCAATAATCTCTCTATTGCATACCTTAATTGGAGAAATATGGAAATGTTCAAAGAAGCTGAGCATTGACACATCTGTTAGGGAAGACTCCATCAGCTCAGTGTTAAGTGCATCCACATCTTGCTGAATTAATTTAGACTGGTTTCAATATTTAAAAGAAAAGGAAGTTAATTTCATCCATATAAGTAATACAATTAATCATATTATATCTAAATGTGTTTTTATATATATAAATAGACAGTAGAAAAAATAATCATAGTTAAATACAGTTAACTAACTACTTAAATATGATTGTACTAATGAATCCAGGGATAGCAAAAAAACCCAAACAACCCATAACAGACACAAAATTGCTGGGCAATTTTTCCATTTTATATTATATTGATATTCACTTAAATTCCTCAATCACTTATGGTCCCATTCCAGCAAAAGTGAGCTTCTCTCATACATTACCCTTTGTCTTTCAGCTTCTGGGTCTGTAGATGGAGTGAAAAGTTCACTAAGTGCTCCTAAAAATCCTTGATCAATTTTCAGTGCCATTTCCTGGATAAGAACCATGAAGTACCTAAAATGGGGGAAAAAGTGTGTACTTGTATAAATTTAACTTAACTTAAACATTACATGCTTAGCCTACACAAATGAAGTCTTGCTATGCAATGTCACATATTAACAATCCACAGTATCAGCTCTGAATTTATGGTTAGAAGTGCTTACTGGCCAGCACTGTACAGCAAACAGACCCACAACTCTGATACTGTAGTACAAGAAGGAAATAACTCTGATTACTAAAGAATTTGCATAACAGTCCCTTCACGTGGTCAGTCCTTATTTTCTAAAAGTTCTTTTTCTTATTGGAGACATTTAAAAACTCAGTCTTAACTCAAGAGTGGTTTGGATAGGAGAACAAACTTTAGAACAAAGTTCCCTTCTAAAATATATTACATCTCTAAAATCAAATTACAATTCACTGTTACACTCACTTGAATTGCAGGACTTGGCTGTATTCATTGAATCTAGTGATGATGCTGATGTCAATGAAGGGTTTTGGTTCTAAAGAGAAAAACAACAGTTAAAAATAAATTGCCAAGCTCCTACTTTCAAGGCTGAATAAATCTGAAATTACCATAGGCTTTCTCTTACCTGAATCCAAAGCAACTGACTTGGGAGGGGCTACAGGGTGAAATACAACAGGAAACATCGATCCTGGTAATTGATTATCAACCTAAAAAATTATTGCATAATTACAGGAATATTTTAGTGACACAATAATCAAACAGTTCCCATTTTAGAAGGCTTGGGTAACTTGTTTATAAATTGAGTTCAAGAGGAATGCCCTACTTACTAGAAGGAAAGGAGGAAAGAACAAAGGGTATCACTGTGGAATGTTACTCATTCAGTTATAAAAGGTCAGATGGTTGCAAGTGCTGCACAAGGGATGCTTAGAGAGGTTCACACCCACAAAGACTTATTTACAAGATCTGTAGTTGATGGCATACATTGACTGTATAATGAAAACCACCTTCAGGCAAAAGTAAAAATAAAATGAAAGATAAAAGGAAAGAGCAAACTTCCCCATCAGCTGGTCAGGAAAAGCACCAGGGTCC
Organism: Peucedramus taeniatus; assembly: GCA_013400575.1. Taxonomy (NCBI): domain Eukaryota; kingdom Metazoa; phylum Chordata; class Aves; order Passeriformes; family Fringillidae; genus Peucedramus; species Peucedramus taeniatus. Next base: position 23,130 of record WBNO01001118.1, on the reverse strand, counting down.
TCAGTGAAGGGCAGCAAATGGAGATGAAGATGGCAACAATGATGACTCAACATTATTTCCCTCTAGCACTGAACACTTCTTGCTAGTACCTGCTAAAGTCCTCCACTGGCAAATTTAGCAACACTATTAGTACTCACTGGACTATGATGATCTGCTGCAAGTGTTGCACATTAATTCAGTGTTAATATTACATGTAAATACACAAGTGCATACTATTTTAGCATATTTAAATGCCTGTTCTCTGCTTCCCATCAGACAGGCAGTTTTTGTACTAAAGGCCTCTAAACCCCTAGATATACTCTGTAGAATAATGTTACACTTCTGTGTAAAAACTACAGTATACAAATTTTGAAAAAGGTTGGGGTCCGTTTCCAAACACCAAAACACAGCTCTTCAGAAATAAACTCTCCATCGTAGCACCCTGCTTTACATTAGCACACAGTTTTGTGGAATTCTTCCCATACTACTTGCAAAATCCTGGGATGACAGTTCTGCAATACTTCTCCATCACAGCACCCCTGCTACTCTGATGTAGTGAGCAAAGCACCACATGCATAAGATCTGGAGATACTTCACATAAATGAATGAAATCAAAGCCTTAATGTGTCTGTTTAGTTTTGAAAACAGAGGAAGGCTGGTACCTGCAGCCAGTACAACTGAGCCCGTAAGCTCCTTTGGTGAGGTGACTGCTTGAACTCAACCTGAATTCCTGACAGGAAGTTACGGCGGATGCTGCACCTGACTGGGAGACGCATTTCCATCGGAGACTTGCTAAAATTCACCTGCAAATATAAGAAAGCAGAGCTAAGATATAGCTTAATTTGGGAAACAATAAAATGGTACATTACTAGTTAACAGACTAGTAAATAAACGCTGTGGTTTTCCTCATTATCAGATCACAAGGCTACTGAATTTCTCCATCTAATTAACTGCATGGAAAGTAGTGAAAACTACCAGTTAGTCTGACAAGGACATTACATTGCAGCTTTAGTTGTCCCAAGAAGGAGCTCTGTGTCATCTAATCAGCTATTTCTTCATGAGTTATAGATTACACTAGCATAATTAAATAATTTAATATTTATATGCAGCTGTTTACTTTCCTAACTGACATTTTCCCCAATCCTGAAATTGAAGGAACATAAAGCCCTCCTTTTTTGAGAGTGAAATGCAATGACCAACAGATAAAATATTCGATACCATGTACTATAAATGCACTACTGCAATGGTGAAACTCAAGTATTCAAAGAGCTGAGGGTATATGCATGTTTTTCAAATGAAAGGATGATATAGGAAACAACCTTATGGTACAATAAAATGGTTCTCTTGGACTTAGCCATTGGAATACACTCTTAATGCATGGAGTACGGGTATGTATAATAATGTCTGAACAAGCTCAGGGAAGTAGATTAACTTTTAGAATTCTTGAACACTGCAGACTCCTTTACCATATCAAGTAATGGGAACTGCACCTTATCAAGAAGATAAAAACAAAATTTCTGCAAAGAATTTAGGGTATATACCACAAATACAGATTCACAACCACCATGCAGACACCAAGTAATCTTTTCTACCGCACAAAAGAAAAACCCTTTAAAATTCTTACTTCATAATACAAGCCATCCAGATACCTCAGTACTGCCTCAGTATCACCACAGGACAAAAAACATTCTACTGTGTAAAATGTGTAACTATTTAAATAAAAATCTTGCCTCTTGTTTCTGTTTCTCTTCACACAGCATCTAACCCAATTTAGCAAACCAGAAATCTGTTTTAACTGTTGCACTTGTTCTGCAAGCATTTAAACACTGAAACTCAGTACATACCTCAGTATTGCTGTCCAGTTTATGCCAACCAGGACCTTGGAAAGCAGTCTTGGAGAGATACTTTTGATACGCTTGTTCTAATAGGTATATTTGCTTTTGATTAAATGGTTTCCACTTTTGCCTTGGTTTCCGTTCCCAAACAACATCAGAACTGCAAGACAAATAGCAAAGTTAACAATTTCAGAGTACTTATACTTCTGTTATGCATGCAAAACGTGTAAGATAAATTTTTATAATTTCTCAGGCTCAAAAAACCCTATTATGTCTTTTTTAATATAAGCTAAAAAAGAAGGCAGTTAAATCCTATTGGTTCTAATTCTAGAATAGGAGTAAATGGAGAACTTAATTTTAATTTATAATGCTTCACTTAATTTAACTTGAAACATACCCCCTTCAACTCTATTGTGAAAATTATAATACACTGCTAAATTTTGATTATTCAAAGGAATATTTACACTTCCATGTGCAGTACCTAGTAATTCCTATGTAAGAGATTTCTTTTTTATTTTCATTGTTAACTAGAGAAAGTCCAAGACTATGGATTGACAAGTTTATTTCTTGATCAGGTTGCTCCAGCTCCTCAGCCTGTCGTGCTTTAGAAACCAATGCCACATCATCTGTAAACAGCAGCACTCGCTGGCGTCCATCCAGGAAAGACACCCAGTGAATTTGAGTATTTGCATTGTAAGGGAACTGGCCACAGTCATCCTGTATCGGGGGGAAAAAAGCATATTACATGAGTAAATCCCTGATGTTGCTCTATGTTTATAAGCAAGTTTACAGACAATCACAAAAACCAGAACTCAGTATTTTTCTTGTTTGTTCAGTTCACTGCATTGTCCTAACTTGGTTGCACCTTATACCCTAACACTGGAAAGAAGCTGAGGTTGGGATATGTTTTCACCCTTTTGTGAACTAAACATTCCAGCAGTATTTCTGGTTTAGAATACTATTGGAAATCCTTAGGAAACAAAGGCCTTCAGAGCAATGCAAAAGGTTTGGAACCTTAGTAATGGCAGAGGAAGGCAATAAATCGTATACCATGAAACAATAAAACTAGACAATTACTAAGATCTCGGCTCTTTGAAAGCAGATACTCCTTATTTTTCATTTGTACGGCAAAACTGAGATAATTAAATCCCTTTTCTCAAAAGATCCAAGGAGTCATGAATGTAACCATAACTATATGGTCAGAAAATTGGTTTTAAACTAAAACCATTTTTAAATGTGAAAAATTTGACCCAAGGAAGTGGTTACACAGTAAAGCACACTGTAACTGGTTCTGAGTTCAGGTGTGTGAAATTAAACCAATTTCCAGTCCAACTGAAACTCAAGTTTACTTTCCTGTCCATTCTTTTAGCGAGCAATATTTTTCAGTTTTCTTAACTCTGTGCTACTCAATAAAAAAACCATGCCACCTCTAAAGAATTCATTGTAGTGTAAGGTACAAGTGGGCAGCTAATTAAAGACAAACACATTGGACTATCAAAACATCTAAAATCTTGCTCCTTGACAGTAGCTGTAAGTCTCCTACAGGATGAGACAGAGGCGAAGTTACTGAGGAAGTTTTGTCCCAGATAGTTTTAATTTTGGAATAATCCTAAATTGGTTCAGCATTTACTTCTCCCCTTATGACATTTACCTTAAGTAGGTCATGTTCACCAAAACATTGAGAGTAGCCCCAAGTCAATTTTCTTGGTTTGGTTGGATCTGTCCAGGCAAAGAGGCATACTTGCCTTGGTTTCAACTCCATTTCCTCTTGTAATCCACTGCAGGTTGAAAGAAAAGGAGACAATAACAGCATTCACTGGTTAAAAGCACTGATGGAAGTGTTGTAAGCAAAGCCCAGTACTAAGTACTCCACCCCTCCAGCAGTGAGGCATGAAGGGCCTAAGCTATTCACCCCAGACAAGTCCAGCTGTAGGCTCATCAGCTCTTGGTGATACCCATGTGATATCTTATCTTACCCAGGATATCCCCTGGTTAAACAAGCAATGGTAAATTGTTTCTTTCACATACCTCTGTTTATATCTGAGGGAGTCCCATGGAGTGTGGTTAACAATCAGAGCTGGGGCAGCTCCCTCGTGGTAATCCGTGAAGCTTATCACAGTAGAATGCTCTGAGACATTCACATCTACCAGCAAGCCCCCATTCTGGAGAGCAAGTTAGACAAAGCCCAGCATTTATTCTATGCATTAATTGAAGTTAGAACTATGATAAGCATTATATCCAAAGACTTTACTGAACATGGTACCTTTATAAACACATTCCCTAATGCTAGGCTAAGGTGAGTTCTGAAATTGTAATATTCTTCATTTGAATCAATTTAACCATGAACTGTGTGTCTCCAACACGTAACAGCTTATCAAGAAATCCTAAAATAGAATGTATTTTTTGTTACTTATTTAAACAAAATGAAGGCACCCAAGACATACCCTCTGCAAAAAGCCCAGATGTCAGAGGTGCAGTATACTACTGTAACTTGATAGCAATAGAGCTGTTCAGTTTCCTATAAGCCTGTCACAAGTAAATCAACCTGACTACACAGCTGTGAAAACATTAACAACACTGCAAACTTGATTCATAACTTTTTTTATGAATGAAGTTTAGGCACAAGGTTTTGAAGTTTTGAAGGTTTATGAGTTCTTTCAGTCAAGCTACCATAAGGCTAAAATGGAGAATTAACAACAGACTACACAAAGTCAGTCTCACCAATTCTTCCAGCTTCAGCAGAGTACCATTATCCTGGGCTTTAAACAGGAATGGTTTGGATGAGCTTTCATTGCCAACTACTCTTACACAAAGTTCACCAGATGAGTTTTCAGGCCAAAATGGAAGACACTGTAAGACAAGAAATACACATGACTTCAACATTTCATATCTGTTCAATATGGTAACCCAGCAGTAAAACCAACAGGTTTGTGTGACTAAGACAATTTCACATGCCTTAGTTCTTACCTAAGTATCTCCTGAAGAACACATCAACGTCTACTAAGTTACCTAAACTGAAGGACTTGATTAATGTACCAGCATATGCAACCTGTACTATCCAAGTTACCTTGGGATGTGAAATACCCATGTCATGTCACCAGAAGAGACAGCTTCCATAAGAGAACTGCTCTTCCCTCAAGTGACACCTAAACACCAGCTGTTTGTCTACAATGATATCAAAAAGGAAAAAAAACCCTGAAACATTACCTCTGAAGCTGAGATATAATTCCATTTATTAGTTGGAAGAGAACCATTAGGACCAATTTCTCCAACTTCAAGTTCCAGAGAAGATTTATTTGCTATTGTGTAGAACGGAGTGAAGGTAACTATTCTGGTAAGGTTGAAACTGCTCATTCTGATGCTAACTCCAACCTATTGAACAAGGAGAATTTGAACAAATAATCAACAACAAACTAAGAAGAAAAGTCAGGATGGAAAAGTAGAAAAGCCAACATCAGTGTAATTACAAAGCCTAACACACAACACTCCTGTTCCTTCCACCTGAAGAAAAAGCACCAAACATGAAGTAAAATCAGCAGATTATGCAACACAACTAACACAAGAGTTAACTGACAAGCTTAGCAGTAGCATTTTGCAGCTGTAGCTTTTGTGGGGAAAATCCACCAGAAATATATCTAGAGTAAATCATGACAACTTAAAATGACCATTATCATCAGAAAACAGTTACAGAGTACCTGAAAATACAACTCTCCACATCTCTTTACTCTGCTTAGTTGTGGAAATGCAGTCCTGAATAAGGAGTGCAGATCTAAACACTTGCATACAATTGTGAACAATTATCTCCACTATGCACGTTCACCATTGTATTTTCAAACAGAGAATACTACATATTTGTAAAAAGTCAAGGCAAAAGAACACTAAGAGCTTCACAAATCACTGCAACAAATCTTACCAGATAGTCCATGTTATTCGCTGGACACCTGACACATCCATAGCTTCCCACAGTATCAAGGGAAAAGCTGCTGGACCAAGTGCTAGTCGAAATACAGAGCTGGATCTACACACAAAAAACAACAACATGCAATGTAATTCAGTAAACTCATTTTCATTCTGTACTTCATGCATTATGGAGTGCAATTGTATCACATATAGCAATGTAAAGACAACAGTTAAGTGCTTTTAACACCTTCCATAAATTAGGACAACCTAATAATGTAATATCACTATTCATATTCTGATTTATTAATCTGTGATCGAGTTCCAGGAAAGATATTACAGTTAAGGTATCAAAGCAGAGTAGTCCTCCTTGACCCATGCTCATGACAGCACACATAGATGGGAAAAAAAGCCCACCACTTTGTGGTCCTTCACAAACTTGAAGAGATGGAAGGAAATCATCAAATGAACAGTTTTTCAACCCTTTCTTCAACTATTGTTAGGTTAAAAAGTTATTTAAAAATTCTAAATGCAAAAAAAATTCCAAATTTTTTTTCCAAAATCCAAAAGTATTCCAAAAAAACTTATACCACAGTACTCTCCACTTGACCACGTAAACATCATATCACACCAAAATCAAAACAAAAGGAATGTGTGTAACACAAAACAGAATATTTACAGTGTGCATTTTAAACGTCCAAGTACCAAAGAATGCAGCAGTCAAATTAAAACCTTTAGACTTAAAAACTACATAAAAATATTCCCTATACTAAATGTGTGTGTTCTCTCCCTCAGAGCATGGCCTAAAGACATGCCATCTAAAGTAAGCATACCTTGTTCTTACTAAAAATATTTTTCTTTTTAAATGAAAACAAAACAATATCTCTGTAGTCTGCTGGATGCTTCACATGAGTATCTTCAGCTCGGTACTGGAGAACACGGGAGGTCTTGTTGATAATCCAGTAGGGACTGAACACAGACAGCACCATATGGCTCCCGATCCGCCTCGAATGGACATAAACATCCACTGTCATCTTTTGGGCACAATGAGATGTGAAACACACAGGAAAAAATTCAGACATCTCATCACAAATTTTTAGATGGCCATGCCAGTCTTTGCCTTGATATTTTAACAACACAAGCTCCATTATTTCTCCACTGATTCTGGAATGAAAAATATCTGCAGCACTCCCTTCAGTTAATTCACGGTCTTCTGCGGTTCCCTGCAGCAAAATCAGACAAGGCAAATCAAGTTTTCAACACATAAAATTTAGATTTTAAATGTTGGTTCAAGAGCCAGCATTTTATTCTCTTGTAGGATGTACATTTCAGATACCTCAGTAACCCATGTCCTAATCTCCAAACACTTCCACTTGAGATTAATCCTGCGAATAATTTGAGATCAACAGCACTTCACTTGCAGAGCAGTACAGACTGCTTAATTCTGGATTTCAGGAAGGCAAACTAGTTCTAACATAACCCCTGCTTCCACTCCCTCCCTCCCTCCCTCTCTTCTCCATGATTTCCAAAGGATTTTGGCAATGATTTCTTATTCATATTCTTACAATACTGGGTGTAACACTACACTGGTCTATGCTGCAGATACACAGCCAGGATTTTTCACACTAAAGAACCCCCAAGGCACAAACCTGCCAGTTCTGCCATACTATTTGGTAGCACAGCTTGGCTCAGGCAGTAGCAACCAACAACAATAGCTTTCCTAATTTTTACTGAAAAAACATTTTTACTGATAAACACTATATTTAACTGTATGGAATAGTAGCCAGGCTTGATTAGCCCAGGGATGTGAAGACAATAAGCACAAACCCCTGTACAGGTACAATGACTTCAGAAATAGATACGAATTACTGGTTTCTAGCTCCTCAGTCAAGGCAACAACACTCTGTTCTACATTCTGTTACTCCAAGTACTGAAGTACAATGGAGATGAGAAAAACTGGGAATAGTGCCATTGGGATGTTGGACAGAAATTAAAGAAAGACATAAATGAATGTCACAGCCAGTTATGCAAGTAGGACAAAACAGAACAAACAAGGATGGTGGTTCTAAATGCTCACACCTGTTATATTTACTAAAATCACTCAGCCTTAATGAAGAAATACTAGATACTGAAAATACTGAACAGAGAGGAGGAAAACAGTCTGTGTAGCATCCTTCAAAGATTCTTCCAATTTGTGTGAAACTTCACAGTAGTCATCAGTAAAGAATCAGTGTCAGAATGGAGAGAATTTGCATTTTCTACATTGAAAAAAAAAGGCTCTAGAAATTACAGGTGCTTTCTCTTATACCTCTTCTTGTGAAGTTAAAAGATAGATTGCAAAACACAAACAGAATCTCAGAAGAATGTAAAAGAGAAAGACTAATCCAGTACAGGATTCCTGTTAAAGGAGCAAGGCAGAGCTGGTCAGGTACGCACAAATTTAAAACAGCCCCAAAACATCCAGAATGAATTATCAGCCTCATTCATTTACAATAAAAAATACAAACCCCAACATTCAGCATCTTGCACACTACATTCACCTTCACTTCTAAGTAAATGCATTCTTACTCAAAACCAAGTAAATGATTTACAAATAAAACCATAAAGTAACTTACCTCAAGTAAAAATCTCAAAGAGTATGGTAGAAGATTCCTCACAGTCAGTGTAGGGCAAAGGTGGATAATGTAGGCAGGATCCAACTCCTCTACAGAACTTGAAATAAAATTTAGTTCATCAGATACAGCTGTTGAGCTGATTATGAGAGGCAAGAAATTGGTTTCAGTGGCTGGGCACTGTAACAAGCATTTGACTTCACTGCTCCTGTGTAGCTCTTCCCTCCAGGCAATGTAAGTTGTAGACTCCTTGAACTGACCCTCAAATATTCCTGTAGGTTGAACATACAGATGGCACCTGGAGGAAAACAGCAGGAATTGTACACAATGGCTTTGCACTGACGCCTAACTTCATCCACTTTAAAGTCATGGCTAACATTCTGAAGTGCTTTTGCAGCACACTAATTACCTAACAAAGACAGCACTTTGGAGTTTTAGTCCAGTCAGGAAGACCTTCACACGCAAATTAAGGTCTCAAAACTAATGCTGTATTTGTGCATCAGTGTCACAGACACTGGCCCTACAGAGCAGAGAAAATGTACCTGTATGAATGCAAAGGAACATGAAACTCTTCCTCTGGCTTGGATATGCCAATTGGCTTCAGCAACTTGGAGCCTTTAGCCAGCTCGTAGATCACAAATGGAATTGAGAAATGGTTCTTGATCTAGAATCAGAATGAATAATTTTTCATTACATTTCCATGGTACAAATTTCTAAAGAAAAAAAGTATCAGCAACAACAAGGAAAACCAACAATAGTAGATTTAACCAAATTCCTCTAGAAAACAGACTTGAGCTGTCTTAATATACAAGTATATGAGAAAACTCCAAGTCCCACAAATTGAAAAACATGCTTAAAATGTCACATAGCATAAAAAGCATCCCCAATGCTGAGAATATTAGAAAGCCAAACAGAAAAGGGAAAGCCAAAGGAAAATTTATGTAACAAACAGAGCAAAAAACTTAGTAAGTGGACTTTAAGTAACATTTTGGAAAAGTATGATCTAAAGAAATGCATTAAGGAAGAAAAGGAAGGTGACTCATGGAAGAGCAGTGCTTTCAGGAGCAGTGCTTTCTGTGGCTGTTTTTTACCTGCAGAGGGGAGCGCACAGTAATGACCTTATTCCCTTCAGTAGCATCAATCTGCACCACGATGGAGTCCGGGCGGTCGGCGCTGTCTCTGACGCTGTACAGGCGGCGCCCAGGCTTGGCCACGGGAATGCTCAGCGCCTCCTTGTATCCCTGAAGTTCTGATCCATAAAAACAGACAAAAGTCTTGATCAGCAACACCAATCACATTACCATTTCCTATATGAACAGTACTTAAGCTTCTCAAAACTCAGCAACAACCAGGACCAAAGTATTCTCTGGTAAAAGCACCTTAAAGGGTACTTGAGTACCACCGAAGGAAAGCCCTGGGATCCAAATACTCCTCAAATCCATAACTTTAGATTATGATTTATACCCAGCATGGGAAATACTGCAAGCAGTTATCAAAGGTATTTGTTGGCTGAGTTAATGGACAGAGAATAAGCCTTATATCATGGCCAAGTACCTTCATATGGGATGTGATGGAAAGGGAAAAACTAAGATGATTACATATTAGTGGCTATTGTAACCTATTTTCTTAGGAATATTTCCTGGCAAAGCTAAAAACACAGAATCATAACTGGTCTCAAGTAGCTGCGTAACTACAAAAAGCCAAACAAAGGTAGTGATAGGAGAAATGGAAATCCTGTTTGATAGGAGCTGGAACACACAGGCCTATATCACAGGGATCTCTAAGATAGTCTATTAAATGACTTGACTAGAATGCCTTCCAGTTCTCCCAAGAGGTGGAAGAAAATATTACTCTTTTAACTTTTTGAAAAACTGGAGCGGAGGAATTTTCCATCTTTTTAAGAAGCCCAGTACCTGTTCTGTGGTGTTTTTTTTTAATTGGCATCAATATTCAAAGGTGATTCCAACCCAACACACTTGACCTGAATTTCTACCACACTGAATTTAACTCCCATCTTCCCATGCACAGTCTGTCACAACAAAGAGCACTCCTTAGCATAATACCTAAATTCAAAGAGAAGATAGAGCTTTCCTGTCGGTGCAATGCAGACAACCTTCCTCGCTGGGGTGCTTCAAAAACAGAGTATTCCAGTTCCATGCTCTGACCAGTTTCTATTTCATTCATGTTTTCTTTTTCAACTGAACCCACTATCCGAAAATTGGAGCTGGGAAGCACTTTGAGAGAAACACCCAGGGCGTTTTTCACTATGACAGGTGCTGTCTCTTTAAAGGAGTAGCCAAAGGTAGATGCAGTTGCTTCTGAAAATGCCTGTAAAGAACAACATATACAATATGTCATACATAAATAGCCACAATAACATACCTATAAGGGCTTTAAAGAACAGTTCCCAGCAACTATCTTTTTAAAGAGGTGAGGAATTATATACAGCAAGACCTATGTTTTGTTTAGTAGTATTTCAGGCAAGTACAGGTTACTTCCAGAGAATTTAATTTCATTCTGTGATTTGCAGCAAATGTTGATGCTACAATAAGCATTCATGCTCCTCAGGGGGATTTTTTCCAAATCTTAGGTTGTAAGAGAAATATAAGATCTGGTACACAGAAGTCACAAGGAGATGTAACAGATGTAACATGTACAAGCTTCAAATTCAATCACAACTTGTACTTACAAACTTTGGTTTGGTTACACAGAAGCCACAGTAACTGACTGCCAATACAGACTTACAGTGCAAGCAAGCACTGGAAAAATTCTGCTCATTCAGAATTTAAAAAAAATAAATAGGCATAAGTCACATTCTGTAAAAACTGTTTGATTTAGTGACCAAAATTTCCTCATCCCAGAAAAAAAAGGAGGGAAAATCAGCCTTGACCATCCATACGCACACCTACTTATCAGAAGAAAAATAGGGGTAAAAAGTATTCTTAACACAGGGGACATTCTACTCCTGCAATTTAAAGGCCAATCCTGAAATGCACATTTTTCTTAGAATTCAATTAAGCAGAAAATATTGAAAGGAAGTAAATTTCTGGTTCAGTATTTCAGAAGGATTATTGTAGGAAACAGCTATGTTTATTAGAGCATTTCATGTTCATTTAACCTGCATATATGACACTTCCTTAAGTCCTGCATAGGCACATTTGTTGTTCTAACACAGAAGCTACTTCTTTCAAAAGATAACACCACCTTTTGCTGAGCCTAAGGGAGTCTGAGAAAAACTCCTCAGCCCTTCCAGGTAACATCTGTCAGAGCTGCAGAAAACCCACTGACTGGCAGCCAATATAGTTCTTACAACAAAGAAAATGCAGAATTTCCTATGGAAGCACATAACTGAGCACCTTCTGCCTGTTGGGGTTACCTTGGCTAGGTTACTGAAAACAGCAAGACAACATTTGGATATTGTTATATTCATTGTATCCATCGAAGAGATGTTAATTGCTGTTTGTGGCTCAGGAATAACAATGAAATCATCCCCAGGCAGCAGACTTCTCTCCTGGACAGGGTTAGTCTTCATCTAAAGGAAAAGATTCATTAGAAAATTACAAACCTATAGGTTACTTTCTCCTAGGTTAAAACAGGAACAACTACTTGATTTACACTTGATAATTGAGCAAGCAAAGTAATACCTACTTTGTTTTGTAAATCTCAGATGCTTTAAGCAAACATGGAAATTTTTTACCAACACAACAGGCAAGTTAGTTTCTCTTCTCTGCATGGTTACACGCTTCATTGTGTCCATGCACTGCTAATTCACATTATAGAAAAACCTCAAGATCTCTGAAGAATGGGGTCTTTTCCTCATGTAAAACTGCATAGCTCCTTCAAGCAACAGCATTCAAAAGGTCATAAAACTAAAAAGAAAAATTTATTTTTATAGCTGCCTATACAAACCATCTCACATATTGTCAAGCACCTTTACATACCTCCAGCTTTAAATTCCATTGCTTTTTTCCTCCTTCAACTCGTTCAATAAGTGGCTCCCACACTGCATAGGTTTCATTGTAATAATGAACCTAAAGAAATAATCAAAACTAAATAAGGTATCTAAATACAAAGCAATTATTATGAAAAACATTAATAAGAAAACAACAAATCTTCATTTCATGTTTTGGAGGTCTAGTATTAACTTTTAATGGTTTTAAAAACTAATACACAGAAGTGTAATATATCATATATTTTTCACAAATTACACCATTTTTCAAGAATTCATTCCCTGGCTTGCTTTGAGAGCCAACAAGCATCCTGGTAACACCATATCTTTTTAACATTTTCAATTAACATAATCAAGTCTCTTATCTTCCCCCACATGGTTTGAGAGAATGACTTTGAGACCAGAGCCACAAGTCCTTTAGTGTACTATGAAATAACAATTGGTTTGAGACAACTATGGTCTGAATTTGGTCCACTGGAATGATTCCTCTAACTCATAGCCAACACCAAGTTTTTAATTTGCTTCCATCACTGCAAATCTGAATAGAAGCTGTGGACTCAATAGTTCTGGATGCTCCCTTTCAGCTCTTTTGCCCTTCCCTCATGCAACCACAGTGACTTCCCCCAGAGGTACACAGTTAAGCATCCAAACTCCACCATGATATGCACACATGGCAATGGAAGAAGACTACTTGTATATCCAAGAACAGAATGAAAAATGATATCATTTGGTAAAATGACAAGGGATAGTAAATGCAATGCATAGAGCAGCTGCCCATCTGGTTGTATGAAATTTTAACATGCTGTCTCCATAAGAGACTTTTATGATCTTGGAATGGTATCTCATTTACACTCAAAAGAGTGTAACTTCTACCTTTACCAATAAACACAATGCTGGAGAAACAAAAAAATGGGTGGGGCAATAAAAATTAAACGTGACTATTCAAGTACACCAAACTCATTGTTCACACAGCAGAACTTGAATATCCAAAAATAATACAGAAACAGAGGACTAGATTACTTCACATTACAACTGCCATTAAAATCTATTGACTTCCAACTTTCTGTACAAAGCATGTTATGCTTACTTGCCTGACTAAAGAACTCCTGAGAGCATTTCAATTTAAAACTATTATTCATTCAGCACATATAAAGTATATTAAAAAGTTACTTGAACTCAGGAACTCCGCACAAGTGTTTTAAACTGCTAACAGTTTGACCCCACATACCTCCAGTGACATATCAGCAGTGACCTCCATCAGCGAGGACCAGTTTTTAAGAACACCTGAAAATGTAGATTCCACTAACAATAAAGGGACAGTTCGATGGCCCAGACCACATTCCAAGGTCATCTGAACTGATTTCACTACAATATCAAATTTCTCTTGCTTCAGAATTTGCTCATGGTCCTTAAAAGTTTCTGTTGCTTCTGTGGCTATGTCAACACCAAGAAACCAAGCATTGCACTCGTCTACAGGCTTCACTTGCCACAAGTTCTCAGAAACTTCTGTTGCTCCTCTAGAATTCTCCTCTGCTGCTTTGGGTTTTAGGGCAGCCATAATGGTCACGACAGTATTCAAAATTATTGGTGATATCTCGAACAAAGAAAAAAAATCCTCAATTAAAATACAAAATTTATGATAAATGGAAATAGCAAACATGAAAAGTCTTTTAAGGGATGCAACCTAATTTAAAAAAAAAAAAAAACACATTCACAGACCTCTTCTTGTTTTCCATTCCTGCAAAATATCCTAAAAATAGTGGTTGGCAGCAGCAAGGGGGAAGAGTTATTCTGTAACTTTGGAGTAAAGTGGTAGGAGGAATCCTAGAACCTGAAGTATTTAAATTATTCCTTTTTGGTCAAGGGACTGTCAAAATGACAAATAGACTATGACTTTTTCCAACACAGAGTAGATCTAAAATGCATATTTCTGGAATTAAAATCATGGGGAAATAAAAAAATGTAAACAACAATATGCAAACAAAATAAAGCAAAATAGAAATTTTTTAAATAATAACAACTTGAATTTTTTTTAAACCCCACACAACGACAAAAATCAAACTACAGCTTGAGAAACACAGCTGTTCTTCCAAAGACAATTTTAATAATCTTACCTTAATAATTAGTTCCTCTATTGTTACTGCCACAGTGTGCAAGCCTGAAGTGTGCACCATATTTTCCATGACCAAAGAGCATGGCCGTAGCACCTGAGTGAAAAGCAATTTATTTATTAAGGTGACTCCTTAAATGTAACCTTTTCATAAGGTCTTGTATTTTTTTCACACCATAGGCCAAAGGGGCACTGATCCCATGAAGCAAAAATATGTTCCAGACTAAAAACATGCCATAGAGTGCAACAATCCCACACCCCCAGTTTGCGCAAGCACCATTTTGTCCTGGAAGTTTAAAAGGCAGGGAAATAAAAGCTTCTGACATAATGCTTAAAAACCAGACAAAACAAAAGCCCAACACACAGACAGTGATAACATAGTACAAAACCTTGAATCCTTAAAAAACCCAAACGCATAAGGGAAGATAAGCACATGTGAGATGAAGCACACAGGCCAGGCCACCTTTGTGGCTCAGTGCTCCCTTGGCAGTAATGTGCCAATGAAGTTCCAGACAAAAGGCTGCTCAGGACTCTACTGCAACATGGAAACCAACAGGCAGTGAAAAACACTGCAAAAGGTGTTTCAAAACCCCTCATACCATTTCTTCACTAAGAAACTTTTAATGTCACTTACAAATGCACAGCACAGGTTTTAGACAGAGCTCTAAGTGCTCAAGTCCTGCACCTACTGATAAAAGATTCACCTTCAAACAGCACAGGCCCTTCCTCTCTTCTGAACAATTAATGATATGAAAATAGAGTTTTGAGTGCTATAGATATGCCAGCTAAGGGACATGCCTGCCACCCATTCTAATTCCTTTTTTCATCATGAAACACTGGTTTCCTTACCGTAGTAACATTCTTGCCTTGTTTTTCTTTGAGAAAAGCACAAGCCAACACTTTGAAGGCCTTCACTTGAGCAGTCATCCTCTGTGCAAGCTTGTCTGATGTCAGAGAAAAGTCACATTGGAAGGAAACTTTTAAGGCAGGGGCATCAGCACTGGTCAAATTAGCAACAAATACAATTTCTGGATCCATTATCACAGCTTTTACTGTCATGTTTGGCCGTACAGACATCTCTGCGAAAATAAGTTAAGAAAACCACCTTAAATATAAAAACCAGAAAGAGGAAAGCTATCTACTGTGTCAGTGGCCAATCTACACATTCTGAAGAATAAACTAATTTCTTAAGTCTGATACCAAGACAGCATCTTGAAAACTTTTGGATGAGTAATTTTCAGAATGAAATCTGCAAAGGAGGGAAATGGAGGTGTGTGGGAACTGTGTTTACAGACCTGTATCTGCCTTGGATTTCCCAGAAGCAACTTGCTTTAACTGGAATTGTGCAGATCCTTCAGCTGAAGATACTGGCATTGACTTAATGAAAAAATGTGCTACTGTCAACAAAAATTCCATACTAGCACATATGTACAGCTTGTCGAGGACAGCAACAACTTCAGTTCCATTTTTATCCTGCTTATATCTTATATCAATCATAGAAATGTCATTTGTGTCATCTTTCTTGTCTATCATTCTGGAAAACAAGTTCAATAAGAAACATCTCAAACACGGTAACACATAGATCTAGGAAAACAAAGATGCATAAGTACTGCCATTTTTTCCCCCATGCCATTTATAAAGAAGAATTACTACATAAGCAAGCAGTGTTTTTTCCAGAAATAGGAGGGTAGAGGCTTTTCTAGCAGCAGAGTAATTTCAATTTAAGACTAGTGTGCTACACTTTTGAAAATATGCATGCAGCACATAATCACACTGAAGTTTCGGTGCACACAGCTCTCTAGCTGAGGCTGGGTGCCCTCTATTCAGCTATTCTACAGTATACTGCAATATGCCCCCTCCAAGATTTTTGTTTTGGATAACCTGAGAAATCAACATAAAAGAGTAGCAACCTCTTTAACATTATTAAAATTACACTGTTCATTGCTTAAGCACAGATATTACTGGCCACAACTGACAGCACTACCGAGTTTTATCAATTCCATGTGAAGCAAAGTACAGAACAAGGAAAAAGCCTTCCTCATAAGCTGGAGTTTTTTAATTTCTGATGCATTCAAACCTACCTTGCAGTCACATTCTGAATTCCTTCTCTGAGATCATCCAAGGTACATGCTTTGAGTTTAACACTGATATCCATGGAGCCATCTGAGAACATCTCCCCTGCCGATGCCATGAGATGCAGCCGGAGCTCACCGAGGCGCAATTTGTCACTATGCACCGAAAGCAGAGATTCCTACAGAAGGACAGAGTGCAGGGTTAGTTACCACTGAACAAAACAATGAGACATTTCCATTGCTGCTAGCCATGTGCATTGTCACCCAGCAACTGAAGGATCTGATTAGCCTGTTGCTGTCATCAGTCCTCCACTCACACAAATGAATTCAAGAAACTCACTGAGAAAACAAAAAACCTGCTGGGCTGCAGTGAAGTTGTTTCTGCACCACACTGCCAGCAGTTGCTCAGAATGCTTTGCTGAAGGATAATCTATTTGAACTCTAGATCCCTTACCAAAGGATCCCTCTACTCTCATCACACTAACTCATCTACAAGAGCACCTCGGCAATAGTTGGGAATTATATGACAGTGAAATTAAAATAAAATCCCACTACAGTGTCCATCTTCCCTGTGATGCTCATTGTACAAGAACATATTAAAAATTATACACAAATAACATTCACTATACACAAAGACATATAAAGCAAGCCCCTTCATATCTACACAAAGCAGACTTTATTAAGTCATAAAAACAAAACAACACATCTTTCTCTTCTGTTTTCAGCACAGAGAGGATGCCCATGATTCCTCACACTCTGGGATATGCAAGCAGAAATTATGGGCCATATACAACTTGGATCTGCTTACAAACTCTAAAGGCACCATGCATAGAACTAGCACTATCTGAACTAACAATTCCTGCTTTTCAAATATTCATTTTTATTTTGGGTAACTAGAATCAAAGTTTGAATAACCAAATCAAATGCTGGGTGGTTTTGGTGGTTTAGTAATACTTTTAGTGTGACTTTCAGAAATGCACACACCTTCTCTTTCTTAAGGATATTGTCTGCCTAAGAAAGCTCAAAGCTCCATTAGGAAAGCATTACCAAGCCAATGCAGCTGATATAACTTCATTTTATAACTTTGTGACCTGAGTTCTGTCCATGTGAGAAGCCTTGGCTGCCCACCCCACCCGTGTGGTAAAAGCTTAGTCACAAACCTGAGTCGTGTCACTGTTGTAGAGAGTTACAGACAGGGACTCAAAATTGAAGTCAAATTTAAGCAATGTGTAACATTCCACAGAAGACTGAACTGCAGAAACACTTTTTTGTCCAGAATCTACAAGGGCACCTGTCAGTGAAAAGAAGATATTTTTACATTTCTTTTGAACACTGGGCTTGCTTTTGTTTGGGGTTTTTTGTTGTTGGTTGCCCTTTTTTTTGGTTGGTTGGTTGGGCCTTGGGGTTTTCTAAATTAAGATGAAAAAATCACAAAAAGATGGAAAGCTCTAAATCCAGAAGACTACTCAAAATAATTCACACTTTTCATTTTGTTCCATCCAATGTATACTAAAATTATCTAGCATAGAGTGGTTTAGAACCTTAAAAGAAGCTGTCATTAGTTTACTGAACTTCTTTGTTCACCCTAATGAAGAGCAACACAAATACCAAGTCTGCTCAAGGAGTCTGTAGTCCTCTTCCTTCCAGCTTCTATTCACAGTAGAGCAATTCAACTATTGGTTAAGCAGCAATTTTTTGACATTGAAACTTAAGTTTGGGGAAGAAATAGATTTTGGCAAAATGTTAACAATATTTCATCCAGAGACATGCACTGTTTACACTGACACACTATTTGAATACTAATATCTTCCTTGATTGTTATCATTGTACATTAACGTTCCTGGGTAGATTATTTGGCTTTTTTCTTTTTTAACCACATGCAGTTAGAAGAGTGATTGATATATAAACTGAAGAACATCATCATATGAGAAATGAATCACAAAAAACATACCACAAAAACTTCTGACCATCAGGAGCTCACACTCCATCTAAGAGCATATATTCTTATTTATAACTTTTCATGCATACAATATATTTGTAACAGTTAAAACAACTTTTAGTGATTCAGAAAAATATGCTATTTGAATTTGCAAACAGTCCTCGGCCTACACATATCAGCCTTTGAATTGAACATACCCTCAGAGCCATCAGATCCATGTGGAGCTTTCCCTTTTTTAGGTATCTGCATATCCTCAATATTCTCTTGCACAATATTTGGCTGGGAAGAAGCCCCCCCAAGGTTTTCAAGTAAAATTTTCATGATAACAGTTAGATCACCTTCACTGAGTGCAATCTGTAAAATGATAAAGCCACAAGTTCAGTTTTGGTGACAACATTTCTTCCAACACAGTATGCAAGCATTGAGGAAAAACAATGAGCGGCTTCCAACAGAAACAAACTGGATAGTCAAAATTATCCTGTCTAAAACAATCTAAATGATTTGCCCATTTCTCCTGTATCATTTTTCACTTGTTAGAAATAGGAGTTACAACAAGAAATAACAGTCCATATGATAAACACTTTCTAGATTTGTAAAGGATTTCTGCCTATTAAAAACATGAGTAATTGAAAAACATAAGCACCTCTCAACAATTCAGTAATCCAAAACATGACCAGAAAATATTAAAGCCAAGATTTGCATTGTATACAGTAAAGCAACTGTCATTCAGTAGGCCTTCAAAGATTTAATGAATAAGTATCCAATCATAACATTAGAGAATCACAAAAAAGCAAGTACTAAGTGACAAGATACAGCCACTTAGCCCATAGTACACAGTGTAAGAATACTTTCTCTACATTTGATTATTTTTTCTGGTACTCCTTTAAATCTCTTATTTCTCTGTGCTTCACCAGTGCGACATTCGGCCACAGCACAGATACAGGAATGAACAAGTAAAAGGGCTCAGGAACAAGGAAAAGGTGCCCCAGTTTGGTTTTACCCATTAAAATCCATATGGTTAATGCAGGAAAAGAAAAATAGAGACCTCCCTCTGCAAAGATAATTTAAAATTGCTGTGTATTAGAGATAACATTTTAATTCCTAGTATACCTACTAAGCATTCAAATAATTTGCATGTTACAGATTAAACAATTTGAATTGTCAAATTTTGTTTTAAAATGCTAAGTCAACAAATAACCTCAATGATTTTACTGACTGATGAGTCAATGGACAGCTCAAGAAAAATAAAACCAGGTTTTATCCCATTTGCGGGAAGCTACACCAAAACTATAATTATACAGTATGAAAATTCTACCAAATCTATAAACTGGACGATCAAACTGGAAGTCTTTCAACATACTGTAAAGGACACAAACTGAAGTCAGTTTACAAGCTCCTTAACTAAGCTGAGGCCTATTCTGAGAATCTCTGTGACTTTTGATATAGCTTTTATCAGTCATGATATTACCTGCATTGGTTTTAGGTCTCCTTTGATACCAATTGTTGGGCTTTTATGATACCATGCTGCTGCTAAATTTCTCTGGACCAGTAAAGTCAAACTCACAGGATGCAGAATTTCAGAATCTGGTTGTGAATCTGTTGATATAATGCACCTTAAAAAAGATAGTGGAAGTAACAGAGGAAAAATGTTGACTAGTTACAAAAGACCAAATAATATCATATTAATCTAGCAAGATTACAGGCATAATTAATTTAAGAATAAGCTCATATGCACTTACACCCACATACGCACTCCAGATTAACTCAAGTTACCGTGCTATCATTCCTTCCTTTCCAAGAAGGTTTAGAGATTGTAGACCTCTGACTCTATCTAAAAGCACTCCTAAACTTAGCTTGGCAAGGCTTTTTGCTTGGTTTTAGTATGTTCTCATTGCCTACCATGTTCAAATAAGACAAAAATGCTGCATACAGAACATGGACACTTCTCCTTTACAAAAACACTGCAACTCAGGAAAAAGCTCCGTGTTTACCTTGATAGTTTCAAGTGAGTCAGCTGCACATCCATGTTGTCAATGACTGGAGGAAGAGGAGATACATCTGAAGACACCAGCTTGAATTCATTCTGAACTCTGATTAAGCCAAGATCAGCTACCAAAGCATTACGTGAAGCTGAAGATTCAGGGACAACTATGACTGGAGCTTTCAAGTTGACATCCATCAGGAGGCGGAAGCTCTTTTTAGCAAAGTCCTTCATGCTGGAAGCAGCCATTTCTGCTGCCTGCACAGTGACTGCAGTCAGGGCTTCTTGTGCAGCTTGGAAATTGTTTAGGAAGTTCTATTCATTGGTAGGGAAAAAAAGTAAAAGTTCCATGAAAACAAATGAGCTTCTCAAAAAAAGACAAGATCGAGGCAAAACGTAAATTTAAGAAAAAACACCTGTGGTATAAATATGAAAATCCTAATTCAACCACACTTCTTTCAGAAGAAAAAAACATTTAAAATCATGAATAAGCTTACAGGTTATTTAACTGTGTAATTTTTAAGATAATATTAAAGCTATCAGCTCCATTCATTATTTCTTCTGTCATCATTCTTCTTGGCAGTCTTCTGAAAAGCAGTGAAACTTTAGTGGTAACTCTTCAGCAAAATACTTCGATGCGCTTGCACATCAGCTCACCACCAGGTATAGGTCAAAAAGAGCTGATTGCATTTTATCTCAGTAAAAAGAATTTTTAATGTCAAGGAAAAAAATCTTAAATTAATCTCTTACCAAGAGAGACATGAAGAACTTATGTACGTAAATTATTTGGATGCAGCCCACTTTCAGAGACATTTTACCATCCACCCTTGACATATCAGTGTAGGCTTCCCCTGCAGTGGCATCTGGATAAAGTGACATGTGAAATCTAAACACTTCATCTCCCATTATGGAGACAGCCTAGAAGATTAAGTCCACATAGTTAATACTACCAGGTATTTCTGAAACAAAAAACATTTCCACAAAAATATCAATGGCAACTTATCAGCAGTACTTGGACACAGGGTGGGCACAAAAGGAAACAGAATCACCTATTTTATAGTACACGCCTCTTCTCACTTGATTATCTATAGCCCATTTTATATTTAACCCCTGCTACTCAGAATTAAATATACCAGTGCAAACATAATTAAAAAGAACTAAACATTAAATGGAAGAATGCTTTGCTTCTCTAAGGGGAAGGAAATTAAGCAATAAATTTTGCTTAGTGTTACATCATACATTGCATTCTATTACACAGCAAATTAAACTACAGTGCTGGCACTAAATCACTTGAAAAACTGGGTCTCTTCAGCTGTTTACAATCTGCTCAACACATCACCTTTTTATGGATTGTTTTTGGATCAACATTTGTAATTACAATGTCCTCAAGTCTGGAGAACACTTTAATCTCTTTAGGCTTCATAGCCACAGATGCATCCATTCCTGAAGGAAACAAAAGAAAGAAGGCAATAAATGCACTTCATCGAATTTCTAAGTAAACACTTCTGCTAAAAAGCAAACACACAAACAAATCCTGTGAATTATTTACTACTGAATATAAATAATAACAGCTTAGAATCCAGCCTTCTGCTATGTAACAATGAATGCTAAGCCTGAGAGAAAAGTCAGGACCTCACTGCACATGACAAAGTTGCCAACATAACTCGATTCTAAGAGTAGAGTACAACTCCCCAACACTAACCAGGATCTAGCTATTAAAAAATGGAAGTTTGTGTTATTTCAAACATAGTGCCTTCACTTCTTTTAATTTTACTACACTTAGAAATCATCTTTGTTTTCTGAGTCAAACAACTTTTTTCCTTGCAGATAATTTCATACAATGAAAATATATTTAAATCCATGTTAGAGACATCTACATTGCACACACTGGCCTTTCAGAAGTGAATAGAGGGAAACAGCCTAGTTCTGGCCACAGCCAGCTCCATCTAATATTTAAATAAAAAACACCCTACCTTGTATTCTAATGTCTGCAATTCTACAGGTCTGATCACACACTGTAATACTGAATGCATTTAGCTTTGCAGTGAGTTTTAATTCAGAGACATCATCATGGGCTGCATCACCAGACACTGGATAGGAAACACAAGAGATATACAAGGAGTTCAAATATTACAAGCCCACTGTTTAAAACAAATATTAGACTAGTAGTTTCGTACATATATGAACTATTCAAAAGCAACCTGTAGTCGTTCCCTAAATGATATGATAATCCTTAGGCAAAATGTGAAAAACATTTTTATTGTTAACAGTTTCCTTCAGCACATGAACTGTCAACAACCAACACAGGCAAAAAGCCACCAAGATGATGTCTTTTCTCCTCATTAATACCTAGTTTTCATGCATCAGTTGCTGAATGCAGTATACTGCACTGCTGAATGCAGTGTTTCATTATTTGAAACACGGTCTCATCACATGAGAAATGCTTCTCCATGTCAAGTAGCCAAGCCAATTTAGGCATATTAGCTGCAGCAACACTGCACAATCACAAAATGTAACAGCCACTGGCCTCAATCCCAATAGTTTTAGGATTAGAAAACCTTGAATTTCACAAACAATACTACAAGCACAAGAATCAACAATACAGGACCCAACAAAATATTCAGGAGCTTCCATGCAAAAACTCTTACTATTTCAAGGTTACAAAGACCCATACCTAAAATAAACACACCACTCCTTCAGTTCATAACTTTTTTTTGCTTCCCCAGAGCAGTATTCATTTTCAGCAATGTAAGCAC
>WBNO01001117.1:0-60305 GCA_013400575.1 Peucedramus taeniatus | reverse complement strand
CTATTTATCTAATTTATTTGAATCTCCTTGGGACAGTTCCACGAACTTTGGGCGAACATAGGATGCTATCCTGATTATCCTGCAACCTCGTTCGAACTGCTTTTCGGCTGCTGTTAACGGAATGTTTACATCTTTTTTTTTCATTTCGTTAATACGCGTGATTCTCGATATTGTTGCAAAATCATCAGTCTTACATGTTTGCCCATAACGTGTTTCTAGTTGTGTTTTTAGATATATCTGTGTTTTAGCATTTCCGGAAAATAAATGAATGTACAGCTGTTTCTGTCATTCTTCTTGGTCACGTGGCCCTTGAGTGAGAGTAATTTAAAGTTAAATCTGTCACGCCCTAAGGCGATGCTCTCCAAAGGCAGATACGATGTGATGCTTTCACCGTGATAATGGCTCTAAAATAGCCTCCGGCACCTAAGATGTTTTTTCCCAGGTGTGGCTGCATTCTTATCACATAGCTTAATGGTCAGATCTCTGCTGGTGGTCTCTCTTGGAGTACAGAACATGTGATTGTACTTGTGTGAGTTTTATAGATTTTTTTTTCCTTCTGATTTGAGTGCCAACTGAATTTGCACTAATGCATTGGGAAAAAAAACCTCCAGTCTGTCTCAAAGGAAGTTTGAGATACTAATTTTGAAGTGTGCCTGGACATACATTGGTTTTGGAAAGTTGTAGATGAGAAGGTGACTTTGCTGTACGTAGTGTTTGTTGTTTAAACCAGATGATTCACAGACAGGATTGAAGCTTCATGTAGAAATTATATTACTTTCTGCCACCTACCTTCAGACCTAGTCTGTTCAGGCCATTTAGTGCCATGGGGTTCACACTCAGTTTATACCAGTGAGGAGAAAAAACATTGCTGCTCAAGTTCTCATCTCGGCTACTGTCAAGCATAACTGACCATTAAAATGTTTATTTTTAGCATGTTCACCAGTGTTCTGTTGGGACACTTCTGCTACTGCACAGGTACAACTACATCATCGCTCCTCTGATGTTTGGAAGATGCTGGCTGGAGTCAACTTACAATAATTGTAGTGGAGATTTTCAGATATTTTAATTTGCCAATGACAGTTCCAAAGTGATAGGCAATAACAAATATTTTTGGGTAAGTGTACTTTATCCTGCTTAGTTTACTGTCCTACATATTTATTAGACTACTAAGCTGTGGGTGGAGAAATCCTGCAAAAATTCCATTTGTGCAATTTATGCTTATAAATTGCACACATTTTTATAAAAAATATATGACAGTGACCATTTTAACTCCATTATGGACACAGAGCTAGCTGTATTTTCAAACAAATCTAGTCAAAACATGGGATCAGATAATGTTTTATTTATTAATTTAGAAAATGTAGTTTAATTTAGGTCTCAAGAAATCCTGATTATGTCCACTGCCTCCAGTCACTGTTTTTTAACAGCATGTCAATGAAATGCTGAAAAAAATCACTTGAAATCGCACTGCCTTCAGTGTCATAACATCTTCTTCCCCCCCTCAACTTGATAATGAGGGAAGTGTGAAAGCCAGTGTCTGATATTAAGGGGGTTGGGTGCAGGGTGGGAAATAAAACTGCATATATGTCACTGTTTTAAAAGCATAGTCACTTCACTTCCATATAAATTTTTTTGTCTAGATAGAAATATTTGACATGTTATAACTATAGGCTAGGAGACATCTAACAACAGTGAAAACTCTAGCTGAACAATTGGATTGTTCCAGTTGTCTCCTAGATGACCAGTCCTGCTGCTCACCACCATAGTGATCATACTCCTACAGTTATGGGCTGCTAAAACTGTAGCAGAGATTCTTTCTCAGACTGTTGCAGAAACGTTCTAAAAACCCCCTTCAGAATAATAGCAAAGACAAATTAAATACTTTGAATAGATGTTTAGGTATATTCAAATAATATTAATTTTGTTTTATTTTTTTTTGTATATTGATTCACTCCATACACCCTAAGACACTTTTTTTTAATAGTACTGTAGTATAGCCTCAGTACACCTAGCTGAATTCTGTTATAAAATAAAATAAAATAAAAAAATATACTCCAGTAAAAGAAAATTAAGGAAGGGAAGTAAGGTTAATTTAAGATATTCCAAAGTAAGGTTAAACAAATTCCAGGATTAAGGTTACCAGTGCAGCTCTAATGAACCTCTAGTGAATACCATTATAATATCAGTATTAATTGTAAATTATACACACATTTTCTATGGAACTCCAATGCAGTTAATCCCTATTTTAAACAGAAGTCATACATGAAGCTTGAAACCAAAATGCTCCCTAATTATAGCACTTACAACACTTTTTCCTTCCCAACACCTAATTCCCAAGTCAAATTCCCTTTGCCTTGCAGTTGACCATCTAATACTGGTTTCTACCTAGAACTTTGTCCATTATCTGCATGAAATGAAGCAGCAAATGAGGAATCCCTCACCAAATAACAGTATCTGATCCACTATGTGAGCCTGTATTTTAATCTGCTGCAAGGTGAAGGAACAAATATTGCCACTGTGGTTTTGGGATAATAGTGTAGGACAACAAAATCGTGCTGGGGCTGTGGAATAATTGGTTTGATTCTCATTCTGGGAATGACATCTTTTACTTTGCCTCTGTATTTTCTGTACCTTCCCTTTTGCTGTAGTCTCCTTTTCTTACACTCTACCTAGTTTACTCTTTTTATTACTCACATAAGCCTTTTTCCTTTTCTGTAACAGGCTAACCACTCCCACCTGGTTTGTCTATTCTTTCTCTTCTCAAAATACCATGCTTTTCCCCTTTGTCTGAAATCTACCTGTATCCTCTCCCTTTCCTTGCTGGCTTGCCTTTTTTTTAACCCCTATTTTTTTCATGTTCCTAGTTGCCCACTCTCTCTGTCCTTACTTCTGCTCCTCAGTATCTCCTGATTGTTTCAGTCCCAACTTTTTTTCTACCTCCTTGCAACCTCCTATGAGGTAGCTTCATCTCTATAAGCTCTTTCACCTGCCTTCCTGCTTCATATTTCATGGTTTAATTTTCCTCATGATTTTTAGAGTTTTTCACTTCTTAAAGTTTCGCCTGTGGACCTTGGACAACTTTCCATGGAGGAAATGTAATCATGCCTCTGATACTGACAGACTGCTAAATATTAAAATTACTGCAAAAGAGTCCCAAAATTGATTTAATATGATTCAAAAAACACATTTTCTCTTCCCTTATTTTCAGGAATATCTGACCAGCTTTAGCTGAAACTTTTAGACTCTGCTGGATTCAGCTAAGATGAAAAATTTGTGGTCCGAACGTTTTGCTAAAGCTGTAAAAAGCCGACTTCATGTTCTTTAAATGGAAAGTCTGAGATGACTGTAGTTGCAGGCACCTGTATATCACTTTCAAAATCTGAGTATAGTTCTCAAATGCATTTGAGCCCTAATTTAGGGATGAGAAAGTCATTTCACTGATGTTTTGGTCCAAGCATAAAACAAGCATTTATAAAATAAAAAAATCAGGAATGTTCAAATTTGTCCTATATTCTAAGGCCACGCTGAGCACTTTCTCAGTTGCGTGGAATGTGGCTGGCAGCTTCCCCTGTGTGCAGTGGGCACTGGGCTGGTTTGTGCGGCTGCCTGGTGTGAGAAACCAGGAAATCCCTCCTGCTGCTTTGGATGGGCTGAGACCCGGGCAGGGGGCTCAGAGAGCTTGGCACAGAGCCCAAGACTCCTCTGCCCTCGATCTCAAGCCATGGAGGAAGTTATCATCTTTATGTGAAGAGTTACAAACCAGGGAAAGTAGAATAAAATGAGTAGCTTATTACTGAGTAGAGAAATAGAATGTTAAGATTTATGTGAGAAGTGTACAGGGGGGGTCAAGAAGTGTACAGGGGGGGTCAAGAAATGTACAGGGGGGTCAAGATGGAGGAATCTGGGTGTGTACTGCCTTCCTTCCTTCTTCTTCATCGTCTCCATCTTCTTGGTGATGTTGGCATTCTGGGATTGGTTTAGAGTAAAAACTGTCTAACATAGGTGATAGGTATTGGGGAATAATGGTAAACAATATCTATGTAGTTTATAGTATATAAAGATACCACTGCCCTGAGGGCGGGCAGTGTGCCTTGAGCTGGCCTGCTGAGAGCATCTTGGCTGGTCAGGGAGAACATGTTATGGATAAGAAATAATAAACAACCTTGAGAACGAAAGCCAAGCAGCTCTGACTCTTTCTTGGATCACCCGGCTGTGGAAAAGGACTCTCTGGAACATCCCAGGCAGGGGAATCCCGAGAGCCCGGCTCCCTGGAGTGCCTGGGGCTTGTTTGTCTGTGCAAGGCCCGGAGTGACGCTGGTGTGGAAGTGTGGGCGGTGCAGGCTGAAGTGTCCCTTGCTCTGAGTCACTGCTGTTCTCCTGGAGCTGCTGCATGAGGAGTTATGGGCTGATAAATGGTGGATCTTGGCTATCCCAACCCACTCAGGTTGTAACAGAACAGTTTTGGAACTCTCAAAGGGACTGTTCTGTCATGATAGATCAAGGGCCATCATATAGCCAAGGCCACCAGTCTGGTTAGCTGAAAATCAAGCTGTGGGGGCTTTTAGGTATTTTAAACATAAATAAAAAAATATTTTTATTCAGTTCCTTATAGCTGTTCTGCAGACACCACATTGCTTCGATTAGTTTTCCAAATTAATATTGTGAAAGCAATAATGTTCCTTTTGCAGCTATTATTAAATCTATTGATTGGTTTATTAAAATTCTTAGTTTTTCTAAAATGAATATGGACTTAAAATACTTAATATACTCCTCTTCTAGCAACCACTACATTTAGGGCTGTATATGCAATGATTACTACATTAATACGAATTGATATATGGATTTTAAATTTTGTGTTATGGGTTGCAGTAAAAAATGGAAAAAACTAGGATAGTCAGTGGAGCATAAAAATTGTAACCGTGGCAGCATAGTCTTAATGTCCAATTTACACTTCTTGTCAGGTAAATTAAAAATAAGCATTTTGTCTTACCCCAATAATTTAAAAATGCATTTAATTAAAAGGGCACATGGTCAAGTGGAGACGAGATCTTTTACGAGGTGTCTTCATGTCCAGGTTGTATGTTGTATTTTGTATAGTTTGAGATTGATTGTAGTTCTAAGGTGTCTCTCTTAGACTTAATTCAAGCATGGATATAGCTTATGTATCACTACAAATTGAAATTGACGTGGTTCTTAAAATATATTAATGATAAAACTTTTGAATTTTGAGATAAAAAAATGGAAACACCCAAACGTCATGGCATGCGTCACCTGACACGGAAAAAAGTGAAACACTACTCATGATGTCATGAGTCCTTCAGTAAAAAGAACCTCAAAGAGCATAAGGAAAAAAATACAGAGCATTTCAAAGCAAATCTAGAAATGCCCTTTGAGATATCAGTAGATATCTGAGACTTCATGCAGTATCCAGAAATTTCATAATTAAATAAATTACAAATTTGTTTCCAGCTGTTTTCAGACTTTTTCAGAGCACTTGTTTCAGGAACAGTGGAGCAGTAACAAGCAAAGTAAAAATGTTTGAGCTCCTGAGGCTCTTTTATTATGGCTCTGTTCTATCCTTTTAAATAAGTCATTTTTATATAATAGCTGTATTGTGATACAAATGAATGCCAGGTACCTGACATTCTAAAGTCTTCAGCATTTTTCAAACAAAGTTCTTCAGCAAAATAATTTTTTGCCTTGTTTAAAGAAGGATATCAGCATCTTCTGCATTTTAATAAGCAGTAGTTCAGAGAAAGTAGATTTCCATCCTTTTCCTTATCAGAGAGAACTCATTTCATGGAGTATTCCATAGAGTTATCAGGGGAATATAGTTATTGTTCACAATGAGGGTGGCCTCTACATTTACCCACAGAGAATATATTTAGGTACCAGCAAGTCTTGGGTTCTTTCCAAGGCATTGTGGAATTACTTTATGGTGTCTGATTTACTTTAAAGCTTCTTGTTATTGCCATGTAGAAACAAAATTTATCCTGCACACATCCTGTTTAAAACAAAAATTTGTCCCCTGTTGAACAAAGATAAAGAATATTAGAATGTTTTTCTGGGTAAAGGTTGTTTTCAAATTAACTGGAGTGATGAACCAATATTTGTGAATTTATGGAGCTGAACGGTTTGAAACCATGCAAATTCTGGTTTTAAATGCACAGATTAGTATTACTGAGGAATAGCTAAGGTAGAGTCAGGTTATGTAGTCTTGATTTATTTTTTTTTTTAATTTTGTGCTTTCATTATATTAATGAGAGGTATCAGTCCTACAAGTTCCTGTGAGCTAGACTACATGTGTTTCCTTGATTTACATACAGTCTTTCTGCATGTCAACCTATGATAACTTTGCCTGTGCAAAATCAACAATGAAAACTGGTTTCCCAGAGCAAGGTGAAGTAGATTTGTCCTCAGAAGAGTGCAATTAATATAAATTTCTCATGCCTTTGAATTGGGTATGATGACTGAAAGTGTAATACTGGAAAAACACTAGTACTGATGCAAGAACCTTGAATCACAATGTCCTGGGTGTGCTTTAAAAAGAATGGACACAATTCACCACTGTTTTGGAGTTAGAGGTCAAACCTGTAGAGAGCTATTTAATGTGTGGAAAACTTGCTAGAATTCGTCAAGATACAAATGCTGTTCCTTCTGTTCTCAGACAGAATTACCTAAGTTATTTTCCTACAAATACTATTGCAAAGCAGAATATTAGAGAAGGCCAAACCTGAGGCAAAAAACCAAACCAAAACACTCCCCCCCACCAAAAAAAAAAAAAAAAATTAAAAAAGAGAAGATCTATTTTGCTGTTCCTGAATAGGTCAGAGTAGTGTCTCAGGGAATAACCCACTGGTTTGTACCTACTCATATATAGTCTGGAAATCCCCACAGGAGATGAGAAAAATAACAAGGCTGTTATTTTCTCGTTGCATCTTGAAATGAGTGCAAGAGATCATCTTCTCCTTCAACCAGTTCTCAGTGTCCTGCAAAGAATCTTAGACAGATGTGTTTCATTCATGAGTCTGACTTCCAATTACAGCCCTTAAAGCCTGTTTTACTAACTTCCCAGCAGGTGCAGCATCACTCAGACTCTGTATCACAGGAAAAGTCTGTTGGGTTTTCCTCCAGCTTCCTAATCTCAATAAAATACAAAAACATTCATATTGAGAGAAAAAGATCTGGAATATCAAAAAAGTTCCCTAGTAACCTTGTGAAATGTATATATTACTGTTACAGGTAATCCACAGTGTTCCAGACTCTAACCCACACAGGAGTGTCAATAATGGCAGCACCACTGTTACAGACACCAGTGGTAACCTTGTTGTCATGGCTGCAAGCCACAATGAAAGGGGAGCTACTTGTCACTACCAAGTGCAAAGGTGTTCTGGAGGTTCTGAATGAAAAAGTGACTAGTACAGGAAACACAACAGCAGAGAAAACCAATCTTTCCCTGAGGAAGAGGGAACTGCTTAGCTTAGAGGTTGTAGAGCTGGGGAACAGTGGAGGTTACACTGCAGAAGGAATCACGTGTATTTCTAGTATTTCACTTCAGGGAAAATTCTAATCTTGTGTGCACTTCCAGTCACACTTGCCATTAGCAGATCACAGCTAAAGGAGAATACTAGAACCCAACATTTCTCCTATGTAAAATAAATTCTTAGCAGTGTAAAGTGAAAAGCTATAGTATCACACAAATACAAGCTAAAGTGCAACAAACAAATGGATTGTGGATGATGAAGGGCAGTTAACTATCCTGCTGACGCTGAGGATTTGTGTAGTTATTTCTGCAATACTGCACTCCTGTGTGCACAGCAAATTACATGAAGGCCATTTGGGATCAGTGAAATGAAGAATCTTGCCCAAGGATGCGTGTTGTAGCCAGGGAATGTTAGACAAATAGAGGAAGTAGCACAATTATGTCAAGGTTGTCAGGCAGCAGAACAAGTCTGAACATGTTTTGTTGCGTTACTGCTGTAGGTAACTTCTCTACAGCAGTAAGTTCTTATTGACTGAATTATTCACAGATCATATATTTTGATAGCAATAAGTAGTCACTCTGGAGTACTTCATGCATTCCAGGTCAGTCTAGATACCTCATCCTGACTGGCAGAAGTATTAAGGTTGCTAGAAATGCAAGAGCATTCATATCCAACTTACCCCTAAAAGATTTTAGGTAACCATCACATAAATTTTTTAAAATTCTGCTAAAACTAAAGAATTATCTATAAATACAAGCAAGCCTCTCTGCTTCTTGAGAATGTACAAGAACATTGAAGAAGATGGTGGCTCCTGGATTTCAGCATCCAGCTTTGCACTCCCTGTGGCAGCAACACCCTCCTGGCCCTCTGCGTCGCTGCTGCTCCCAGATGATGCCTCTGCTTTACCCTCAGGGGTGGCTGCCTGGGATGTGTCTTCCTCCTCAGGTTTATTAACCTGTTTCAGGAACATTTCCACCTGCAATTGTCAAGTATCACAGATGATCAGATGATGATCTGTTATCCAGAGCACAGCTTAAAAGCCTTACAGTTGAAAAGCACCTGCCACTGCAGGCACTATGATCTCCTATCTCAGATAAAATTGTATTCCTATAGAGAAAATCTTATCAAATGGTCTTCATAGGCAAATATGTATTGTGGTAGGTACTAATCTTTTCAGATACTTTTTCAGACTTTCTATTAATTTTTATTCATGGTTTTGAGAATCCTTACCTTTGCTAGAGATAAAATAACTTTAAATCTCAAAAGAAGGAGAAGAATTTTTAAGTATTGTATAGCTGGCTGACATTAAGATTGTCTTCAACTTTGTTGTTGAATTTACATCAGCAATAAGACCACAGCATATTCCTGAGTTTTGGAAAAGTTTGTAGTCATTCTGGTGTTCTATATTCTCATCTGCATCCTGAGAAACTCTGTGTTTACAATATATTTTTAATCAGTGGATTTTGTGCCTCAAATAACCTCCAGATAATGCTAACTTTTCTAAACTTGAGGGCCTCACACAATCTGAGATGTCCTAGGGGTCGTTAAAGACAATAACACAAGGCTGGCAGACACCACATATGCAGTTTGAAGACCTGCATCCTTGTGGGGGAGCATCCTGACTGAGTATGCAATTGCTCCTGCAGCATAAGTAGCTCCTTTTGGACCTAAATTTATCACAGATCAGTGGCTTCCCTAAGTTAAAACCTGGGAGTGAATCCTGGTGTCTGAGCTAGATAAAATTCCATTTCTGATGTTCCCTCTTCAGTTGTTTCAAGTGTTTTGTGAAATTACTCCAGTTTGCAGATTGCCTGGAAATGCTCCAAGTTCCCCTTTGTGCCAAGTGATGAATAACAATACCAGTGTTGTGACGTCCCATATAAACAAACCACATTAACTCAGCTCTTCATACTTCCTAAATTAGAACCACAGTAATATCCAGGAATTACAGATATTTTCCAGTATCTGTAACCTCCATGAGTTCTCATGGCTTACTTTAAAGCAAGAGAAACGAACTGATTTCCAAAGTTTACCTCTGTTATCCTTGATGACAGGAAGGCAAACAGTGTCAGTTTTAACTATGAGTGTCTCAGCTTGGAAGGCTCATTTGTCAAACAAGTTTTTCCTTCTCTTACAGCAGGAGCAAGGAGACCATCCTCTGAAGCATTGCATTGTATTTATAGCATCTTAAATACAAAGCACTGAGGAAGGAAAACTAATGGAAATTATAACAGTAGTCAAGAGAGGACAAGAAAAATGATCCAAGTGGGAAGGTAACTAGGCAATTAGATTTGTCTGTATTAGGCCTTTGAATCACTAGTTCTATACTTCTAGCTGTTAAAATTTTCAAAAATGATAGTTTTGCGATCTCAAATTTTCTAAAAATAATAATGTTGACACTGGTGGAAACTGATTGTGGAAAATTTAAAAATATGAGGTAACTTAGTGAAAAGAGTCATGACTTTCTATTTCACAACCCCGAAGATTCCCTGAAATAAAAAAGGGACATAATATTTTTCTTAAGGAAAGCCTGACATTTGCAAATCCTTTGGTCTAATGCTGATAATCAGAAAGATATTAAGCCAAACAATTAACATTACAAGTCGTGAGAGGATAAGGAAACAAAACAAAACAGATTTTTTAAGAATAAATTTTATCAATTCAGCATGGTTTCATGTGTTAGCAGAGTAAGTGCTTGAGTGTGTAAGGGAGAAGCAGTATATGTAGCTTGATAATAGTAGAAGTTTTAAGGTTGTTATATGTTACTTCCCCTAAACTGAGGAGACATGGACCAGATTAAATCACAGATAACCACAGTTATCTGTGCCTTTAGCTGTACAAGTTCTTTCAGATGGAATTTGAAAATTACAGGTCCATTTCTTTACTTTTTGCATTTAATAATGAGTCAGGAGCATAGACTATAGTTAACAAAATTTCTGGATTTTGCCAGCTGGGGTAGGGCTGAAAACATTATAAATGATAAAATTAGAAGCTAAAATTATCCTGGTAATTTGGAGAAATAGCCTGATATCAGTAAGAAGAACTTCAATTAAGGAAAACACAAAAAATAAATGGAAAAATAGAAATAAAAGAATAACTGACTTTGTGAATGCTGTTACAAAAGAGAAGAGGGAGAATCTTAAGGTAACAGTTGAATGTGAATTAAGCCATTTATTCAGCAGAATACTGTGAGTTATGAATAGTTCAGTTGCAGTAGTTTGAGTAGTTGCTGTTTCTTGGTGGGGAGTTACTGCACCTCATCTGAGACATAATAACTTACTGCAGTTACATTCCCAGTCCCCTGCAGCGTGAAATAAAATACATTACTTTGATCTCTTTCTTTTTTCATCACATTCCTAATGATCTGAGTCAACAGAGCTGCTGTGGAAAAAAAAAGCAGAGGTCATCCTGGCAAGCATGAAGAAGAACATATGTGACACCCAGGAGTTAATTATTTCACTATAAGAGACCTCAGGTGAGCACTGCAACTGTGTTTGCACACCACACTTGAAGAAAGAGATAACCTAAGGGTGGGGGCAGAGCTTTGAAAACATTATTTGTGAGCAGAGACTGAAGGCTCAATTTCTGCTTACAAATGATGGTGACCATTAGTTCTCTTTGGTCACAAGGCAAAATTATTTATCTAAGCTTATTTCCCCCCAACATAAATAAGGTACCATTAGTGTTTTCAATGCAAATGGAATTGTTCTAGATTTAAGAAATTGGTTTCACAATGTAAAAATATGGTGTGATCAATTAGTATTTCAGAGCTTGTCATGGCATGCATTTGGTGTTTTGCTTTATCAAAAAAACTGCATGAAGTGCCTCAAATGTGTTAACAGGGTACAACAGTAGGGTTGCTCTCTTGTTTCTTGAATTGGATCCCAGCAGTGAGGGAAGGGTGTGCAACAGACTGCAGGCAAAAGAGCTGAGCTAGGTACAACTAAATACCACAGGGAATTCCTATCTGCTGGCTCCTCAGGGCACCCCCCTCACCCAGCTGTACAGAGAAGGACTCCACCACCTCTCTTCTCACTTGATCCTCTAAATTAATCCCAGGTTCTCAGCTCCCTCAGACTCTTCCCCATTTCACCATCAGTAACCTCACACACTCTTCCCCATCTTGAGAGCACCTGTACAGGAGCAGGCACCTCCTCTTTGCAGTGGTAGGTAATATACTGTGCTCTTCAAGAGATTATATGTAATTTTACAGAAATTAGTTTATTAAATATTTTACATAGTATTTCACAGGGAGCACCACATGCTGCTGAATATCTATAATCAGTTCCTGCAATATATGCTCTGTGTGACTCCATTTTATAATTTGCATGAATATTTTTATATTATTATTTTCATTAACATGAAGAGTCATGCATGCAGGGGCACATCTATTCTTAGAGTGTACCTGACATCACTAATGTCTGTAATGTGTGGTCAGAAAGTTAAAGTCATCCACTACATAGCTGATTCTGCAAATTTAAAGTGAAATTTTTTCTAAAACAAAGATCAGACTTTGAATTTATATTTGATATCATAGAGCTAGTGGGAAGTTGTCAGTACAGAATTGGCTTGAATCTTATATTTTTACTCATATAACATGACATTGTTGTAAGATTATCATCTGCATTGTGGAAGAGGACAAGCAGAAAAGAGTCCCATGCTAGATATTGTGTAATTAAGTACAATATAGAAGCCCCTTAACTCAGAAAGAGATTGCAATTAAGAGACCAGTCATGAAAGTCAGAGATTTGAGTAAAGGAAGAGTAGTACTCAGTTCATTCCTATTTAAGAGGAGTTATGATTTTTGGAAGCATATAGGGGACAAAACTAAGTATCACAGAAGTATAATTTTATGGCTGCATTAGTGGAAAAAGATGTGTGTATATGTGCATAAAAATATAAAAAAAAATATATTTTTTTCTCTACTGCAGCTTACCTGGAAAAATGAATGGATAAGTATTTTTCACAATTTAGTGCCTATGAAATAAAATACTTGGTACCTCTGCTGACAGTCTCCTGTAGAGAGTTCCTTAATAGGTGCTAGCTGTTGAACAGAGAGGGCATGTCCTTAGAATCATACAAACATTTACATTGAAAAAGACTTTTTTTATCGAGGCCAACTGCTAACCCAGCACTGCCAAGCCCACACGAAACGATATCCCTGCGTGCCACATCTGCAGCTCTTTCAAATGCCTCCAGGGGTGGTGAACCCACCACTCTCCTGGGTAGCCTCTTCCAATGCTTGGCAATGCCTTCTCTGTAGAAATTTTTCTTAATATCCCATCTTATCTTTCCCTGGCACAACTTGAGGCAATTTCCTCTCATTCTGCCACGTGTTACCTGGGAGAAGAGAATGAACCCCACCTCTCTACAATCTCCTTTCAGGTAGTTGTAGAGTGATGAGGACCCCCCTGAGCCTCCTTTTATCCAGACAAAAATAACCCCAGCTCCCTCAGCTGCTCCTCATAAGACTCATGCTCCAGGCCCTTTACCAGCTCTGTTGCCCTTTTCTGGACATGTTCTAGCATCTCAGTGCGTTTGTAGTGGTGAGGGGCCCAAAACTGAACACAGGATTTGAGATGCTGCCACAGCAGTGCTGAGTACATGATCACTGCTGTAGCAGTTCTTTTAAGAGAAAAATAGTAAATGAATTGCAGGGAAAAATATTATAGCCCTAGAGCTGTTTGCCACTGCTGATAAAGCCTGCTCATTGTTGATGTTTTCAGTCCCCTTGTATCTGTGAATTTTTCTACAGTCATGCCTTCTGAAGAGATTGAGAAACAAAAGATGAATTATGGATTATGAATTAAGTAAATTAATTCAGTATCTATTAGAGCCAAAGACAATGACCTTGTCTGATACATTCTACACTTGATTCATAATTATTCCTGTAGTGAATGTCCAGGCAGCAATCAGTGGGAATGAAATGACAGTGTAGTGTTTTGTGACATGAGAGATGGAGCATGGAAAAACTGGACTTGGACTGTGTAAACTCTTCCCAGTTCCTCATGCTAATTTTGTTGCCATGAACATGACTAATCCCAAAGGCACACACACACCTGATAACCTACATGCACCTCGGACTAGGCCACAGGATCTCACTTAATTGGTGAGAAAATAGAAGAAAATGTTATTGGCTTTGCCTCAAGATTTACTGGTTGTTTTCACAACTAAAAGCTTTGTAATTGTTGACTTTAACCTTTTACAGAGCCAGGTTATCATGTTATGCTTCTAGTTGCTAAATTTATTTAAAATCATTGCAGTAGGGAGCAAATCTCTAAATCAAACATTGTAGTTGAACCATATTAGGAAAGAAATCCCAACAATATAAACAAGTATCTAACATAGCCAGTCACAATGAAGCATTTAAGTCTTCAGGCAATGTAGATTAGGAGTACATTTTTTTAGATCAATCCAAACATTTTAAACTGCATTAAATTAGTTGTTTTCATCATAAATGTATTTGCAGAAAAGCTGATAATATTATGTAAAATTTTACTTAATGCAGATTTCTTTAGCTGTAAATTTGACTTTATAATACTTCACTGTTCCTTTCATTTGCAAAACAAAGCTATATTCTGATTTTTTTGATTGTTTTATTCTTTTTTCAGAAACAGCATTAAAGTATTTTCTGGAAATACATTTTAAATTTTTCTCGTAATTAATGAATAACAGTTCTTGATTCTTCCTATTAAAAAGATTCACTGAAAACCAATCTCTGGGGTAAAGATTATTAATAAACAAACCTGAAAATGAAGCTCCTATTGATTTTAAAATACCCTAGCATGCATTTATGCCATGTATATGTGGAAATAGTTTTGTTTGATTTGTATTTCTCAAAACCTGAGCACTTAAACTCTTGAAAAGAATACATTAAATTGGTACAAACAGGCTAACAAGTGCTATTCAGTTTTGAAAGCTTTGGTCTGTGTGTAACTGCAGACAGCACTGCAGTATCCTGTTTTTAAAGACCTTTATAATGCTTATGGGAGTGTAATGCTGAGTTTAACAAAATCAGCGTTGCATTGTTTGAAATACAGGAAATGCAAATGCTTGTCTTGTAGTATACCTTCATTTATTTTCTTTTATCTGTACACCCAACTTTCTGTAATGTTTTTCCTCGAAGAGTGGCCACCTATGGTGGCTGTTTATCCCAATGTGTATGCCCATGGGTAGGCAGCCTCCCTCTGTAATCCAAACAGAAATTTTCATTTAAACAAACCCAAGTCTGCTGATCCTATCTCAGCAGGTGTAAATTAAGAAACTTGTGAAATTGATGATAGTTTAGGGGCTTGCAAACTCCAGAGCTAAAATACTTGGCAAGATTGCATTAGGGACTTCACTAATTAACAAAGGACATGCTTAACCAAAATAAGGGTAATTGCTGACAAATCATATTTAACTGGTGTAAAAAACATGTTTCAAGATAACACAAAATGGCATGCCCTGAACTTAGCAAATAGAAAAACTTATAACCATTGTAGAACCTTTAAATTAGTAGAACCTTTTAATTAGTAGCACTGTTACTTCTACCTTAAAAAAGAGATAGCGAATTTTGTGCAGAAAATGAGTATAGGGCCACTGGGAGGAGAGAGAATCAAGAAGCTTATTATTTTGGCATCTATGGATCAAGTATCAAGTATGGTTCTCAAGTTTATAAAATTTGTCTTCTATTTGTCTGACATCCCATTCTTGTATTCAAAGACCTCCCAAGTTAAAATCAGAAGTGTTGAAAACCTGTTAAGAAGATACATTTTCGAAAGCTACGGTACTTGTTGATAAATGCACAAGTTATTTCATTTGGTGTTACTTGCAGAAGTCCAAATTAGAAAGAATACTTCTACAAATAAAATGTACTTCTGTGAGAAACTGTTAACAGGTGGGATAGCGTAGAAAAATGCGGAGGGGAAAACAATTCTTTTCTTTCATTCTTGATGTCTTATATCTATGCATGCAGCTTTTGGCAGATTTTGGGACTGAGGGCTATAACCCATAAAATGCTGAAGTCAGTCTAGCTATGTTTATCTTACGTGTCTGGGAAGACAGCGAAATTGCAAGGAACAGAAAGTCAGGAATTTTCTCAAGATGTACATCCTATCTTGAGTTTCTGGGCTTTGTCTGCAGTGTGTATCCTTTTTGGTAAAATAGTTTATATGTGGTAGATAATAAATGGAAACAATGTAATGCAGATGAACAGTTATTTTGTGTCATGGCAATTATTTTTACTAACACTGTTACTTCTATGCCATTTGCAGACATACACATAAACAGAGACATTTCTATTTTCTCTCTATGTTTTGCAAGCCCCTTCCCCAAATATTAGATTGGTGTCTGCCCTTAACATGATAACAGTATAAAGCAGAGTCACTTGTGTTCAAAATGGGAAACTTTTACAGTAAGTTACTACTCTGTGTTGTATCTTCAGCAGGATCTCTGCATTTGAGTTCAGCACAGTTGTTAAACGATTTTGAACCTGCTGCTTTTCTGCAAA
The DNA here is from genome assembly GCA_013400575.1 of Peucedramus taeniatus. Classification (NCBI taxonomy): domain Eukaryota; kingdom Metazoa; phylum Chordata; class Aves; order Passeriformes; family Fringillidae; genus Peucedramus; species Peucedramus taeniatus. The sequence goes on along the minus strand of WBNO01001117.1, from coordinate 44,330 downwards.
GCTTGGCCTTCTGAAGGAGTTTTTCTGAAGACTTGCTAACTGAGGCCTGCAAAATCAAACTGAACTTGCTAACTGATGCCTTCAAAGTCAGATTGTGTGCCCAAATAAAAACCTTCAATGTAATGGAAGGCTGATGTGAAAGAGATGTGAAAGCAAAAGTGCTGTTGGAGCATATTTGGGTGTCCCATACTGGTTTGATGGGTTGTGGGGAAACTCTACCTTCTGGTTGAGCTGGTGTTTGGTGCCATGGGTGATGTGGGTTTGCAAGTGTTGAGCTGAATAGCTCATGTAGCATTTTAAGTCCAATGTAGGACTTGCTTCTGCTCCACATTTTTTTTTTTTTGGGAGCAAGAGAATATTTTTACTGCATCATTTGGGTGATACCTACATTGCACACAGGGGGCACAGTGGAAATCCTGTTTGCTGATTATTGCCTGAATGCACCAGCTCTTGGAGTTAAGTGCAGTCTTGGTGCAGTAGCTCCATGTGATCCAGTGTAACCTGTTTCTCTCTGCTGCTGTCCTTGATGCAAGATTGACTCTAGAGGCTCTTCTACAGAATCTTGTTTCTCCAACCTGTCTTTTCTGCAGAAGGGCAAACTATTTTTTGTCTGCAGAATCACTTGGTCTTACCAGGATGTAAGAACCGTGGAAAAACACACGTGGGCCTCCTGGAGACTGCTGATGTGCTACGGAAAGGGAGGAGCCAAAGACCTTCAGTTTGTGGCTGCTGTGGTGACAACGTGGCCATGCTGTGTATTACACTGGCTTAGATGGCAAGTAGAAAACTAGTAGGTTGTAGTGATTGAAAAGTGGTGAATAGAATGATAACTTCATTTTGTTACATTATTAATAATGATAGGATGAGGGGGGATTGGCATCACTTGCTGATGAGGTAAATACGTTTTTTTAAAGCATGTTGTAAATATAAGTGTGTGTTTGCAGGGCTGAGGGGAAGCCTGAACAAACCCGGATTCTTCATTTCCTGGCATAATTTCTTGGGAAAAGATCTGTGGGAAACAGGGAATTTGCTGTCCATCTTTATCCTGGTGGAAGAACTGTTCTGCAAGAAAGTTCTTTTGCTCAATGTTGGCCTATTCTCTTACAGAGCTGAGGTGTTTTTAGTGTTAATAAAACATGGAACAGTGGGAAAACACTCAGATTCCTTGCAGTATAATTAAGCACACAATGCCAAAAAAGTTTAGATTTCAGGCTGCTGCTGGGCCACCTGTCTTGGTTTCCTAACCTTCTGGCCTCTGTCTGCCCTTTAGATGACAGATTAGCTGTGAACATCCTCTATAAAAGGAAATAGTGTTCTATAAAATTCACACCAGGGTTTCCAATTTAGTATCAGTCAGGACATCCTAAAATAAAATTTGTTTCAAAAATAGGTTGGAGGGGGGATGTCAGGGTTAAAAGCAAACAATCTACTGATGTCAGTTAATTCTGTGAGAAAACATGCATGGAAAAGGGGTTTACAGTCTTGTTCAGGTGCAGTAGTTTTTTTTTTTTTTTTTTGCTGATGGGGAGTAAAGCAAAACAATAATAGCATGTTCCGTGAATCAAGTGTGATAAAGAAGAGTTCCTATAGAACAAAACAGGAAGTTTAAAAAAGGCCAAACAATTGATCTTTGAGGACAGGAATGATATTTTAATTTTAACCTTTTTTTTTTTTTTTTTGTTTTGGCTTTAATTTAGAATTTACAAAGTGATGCAAATCATTGCTAGTAAATAGCATTTTAGTGTATTCAATGCACACATGTTCATACATGAAGACATAAGAAAATATTTTAAATATTTAATTTTCTTTCTGCAAATGAAGTACTGGGAGTTTTAGATACCTGAGGTGTGTAAATCAGGATATTTATTTGCTTACACTACTCGTTATCTTCCCAGTATGTTTTGATTCCCTGAGTCATACTGCAAAACCCTTGTCTAAGCTTTTCTAAGAATTTTATTCTAAGGAATTTGTTTCCCTTCCATTGTTAAGATTTATCCCTTGGAAATATTATTTTCCAGATCTCATCTATAGTTGAGGATGATTTTTTTAAAAGTCTATGCAAAACCAATCAATTATCTTGCATTGTTAGTAGTGTTTGGTCAAAAATTGAACTGTATCTTGACATACAGCTTATCTAGGCATTTGTATCTTGAATACATTTATTTTTACAATATTACCATTTGTCTATTTTAATAAAATAAGACATCCTTATGTAATTCATAATTAGATCTGATACAATCTTATAGTTTATCTGTCATTTAAAAACTGTGTCCTGTAGTGAAAATTACAGTAATATATAATTGAATAATACATGATACAATATATTATGCAAGTGCATAAATTAAAAAAAAATACATATTACTTCAATATTCAATATTCAGAATAATCTTATAGTCTTAGATGTTTCTCTTCAATATGGGGGAAAATGGTTTAACCAACAGGTAAGTACTGCCATTGTTAATATTTATCTTCTGAATATTTGGCTTCAACTTTCAGCCTTTGAGTCTTACTACATATTTGTTACTAGCTTGAAAAATGTTGCAGTGCCACTGTTCGCCACCCAGGTTCTTAAAGAAAATTATCAAATCATTGCTTCAGCTTTTCTCTGTTAAGATGAAAAGATTGAATCTCTAAATCCTGCACCATCAAACCTCTAAATCATCCCTGTATACAGTTTTAAATGTAATTGTTCTTGATCAATGGTCTTTTTAACATATTAGCTTGAAAACAAGTTATGCTTTAAAAAAACAAAAGAAGAATGCAACACTGCCAAACACAGAGTTGAAGGAACTACTGTGCTCCTGCTTTCTGCTTCCGCTTTGTAGTCTTCATTTTAAATATATCAGAATCACAGTAACCCCTCTGGGCACAGAATCCACAAAAATATCATGTTAATTTGATGACTCTTTTCAGTGTTTCTGATCACCAGAGCAGAAGTAATTGTCTTTGTTCCTTCCTATGCATGACTTTAATTTGCTTATCTTAAAACGAGTTGGGGTTGCTTGTGTCCATGCTACCATGTGATCTTGATTGCTCTGTATCAGTGAACTCTACCCTTCCTGTTACTTGTCTTTTCCCAGTCTTTACATCTTCCCTAGTGACTTTTATTTCTTCCAGAAGCATTAAGTTTGAGGTGATAAGAACTGATCCTGTAGGCTCCCATTAAAAACACGGTTTATGTCCTGATGCCTTGTGGTTATGCCAGTCCAGGGCTGAGCACAGCACACCCTGCTGTAAGCACATGCCAGGGCTTTAGGATGGGAGTTACCCAGCCAGCCTGGCTTTGCCTGCCATCTCAGTAAGAGTGATGAGGGCAATGGGTGGAGCAAGCATGAAATTGCTTTAATTTGGGGGTCTGAACATGCTGCCCTGACACTATTTGTTACTATCAGCTGGACTTGTAATGACATCAAAAAGATCTATCAAACCAGTCCCCATGATGTAATGTAAACACACATAAATCAGCATGTAATTACTGTTCTTAGCTTTCTTATTCACTTAGTTCTGCTGCTGGCACTGTTATATTTTATCCAGGATTTTTTAAAGGCTGGCAGGTCCTATGGCATTGAAAATATCTCAGTTATATTTGCTGTTAATGGCAGACTGACTTTTTTTGAATCTGAGTATTATGTGACATCCTCTGACCTGAAACTTGTGAAGCATTCCTCTGCCACTTGCTTGTCTAACACAAGGTCCCAACCTGACTGAACAAATAATATCCAAATTTAAAACTTTATATAGAAGCCTCCTTAAATACTTCTGAAAAAAATAGAATTTCATCAGCCTTATGGTAGGACTTTATCTGATTTATCATGCATAAAACAGACTAGTGAGCTATTCATTGTACATTTCTCCTGTTCCCAAATTATCATAGAAAATTTATGACAACACCATTACATCGTCTTTATTCTTGGTTTACTTAACAATAATTGTCAATCTTTTTACACTTCATTTCTTTTATGATTCTTTTGTGGTTTCTATCATTTTTTATGATTGTAATTAGTTTTATTCTATGTAAGTTTATTTACTTTTGAAATGATTTTTCTCTCAGAATGTGGCTTCTTGAGGAAGGTTTCTCTTGTCTCATTTACAAATTATTATGCTTTAAAAAACTTTCTTGCAGCTATTATCACTAAACTGCATTTAACTTTGTGACACTGATCCTTTAAGATAGCTGCTACAGATATGAATCTCTATGTGCTTTTGTGTGCACATGTGTACAGATATGTGGGGAGGGCTCTTTTGTGGTGTTTTTGGCAACATCACTTATGAAGTCTCCGACATGCTTCTTCTGCACCTTTTGTTTGGTCCTTAATTTCTGAAGATAAATTTTGAAGCACTGAGACCTGTTTATGGCTGACCATTAAGGGCATTGTAATGAATGTAATTTTCTATGCCAAAAACCAAACCGAAACAACAAAAAAACCCAAATCCTGGTAAAACTCTGGTTATCAAGATCTAGAAATGATAATGCTCATCTTATTGGATTGGCTTTCATTATGAGTAATGTCTGCTAACCCCATTTAAGATTTCTGAATGGTCCCACAAAGCTCTGTAACCCATCTTTTCCTGACTTTGGTTGCAATTTCACAACTGTCCCTCCTCTTTATGATGTGTACCTTTTAGAGGAGAGTGGATAACACCAAAGGAAACCTTCAGCCTCTCCTCTTGCATCCTTGATTGGCTCAAGGTTTAGGCAATACTCAGGGAAAAATGCTGCTGGAGGTCTCAAAGCAAGCTACATAGTAAAAAAAGTATTTGAGCTTTGAAAGATCTGAGTGAACTTCAGTTAAGACCATGTTCCAGTCCTTTTGAATGAGTCGATAACGCGCTGTATTTCGATACAGAGCCGCACGCTGCTGAAAGCCTTTCCCGGGTCTGACTGAGATGCGGGTTGGGCAGGAAGCAGCATCTCCCCTTCCCCAGCCTCGGGCACAGCAGCATCGCTCCTCTCCCCCGGAGCGCAGGGAACAATCCTCCCTCCTCCTGGCTCCGGAGTGAAAAACTTCAGCGCTTGGCCTGGCATCCCGTCTGAATCTGAATCTGCTCCAGGGCATGGGAATCTGGCAATTGCCCAGCTGCTTTAGCATCACAGAATGCACGATCTGATTCAGCCGGCCACCTGAGGTAGGCAGGGAACACACAGAGGGAAATTTCTCTACTTGCTTGATTAGGGCAGCTACCAATCCAGAACAGCCCAAAAAGCAGAAGGTCTGTAGTATTCCCATTTCAAGTAATGCAGCTCCTTTGTAAAAGCACAAATAAAGAGACCTTGTAGAAACAGTTTGTGAAACGAGGAATACTGGGAAAGTAAAACAGCTCCTGCTTGGCACAGGTGCTTAACCTCTGTATCCCTTTATTCGGATGGCTGCATTTTCACCTTTATTTACTTACTGCACTAAGACAAGAACAAGGATAATGCTGCCTTTTTGTGTTTGGTTTAGTGTTTTTTTTTTTTTTTTTTTTTTTTTTTTTTTCTTCTGTCATTGTGTTGCTCTCATTTATTTGTTGCATCTGTTTCCTGTTAAGGAAGCTCAGTGCTGCCTTTTGTCCAGCAGGTGGAAGACTTGCTGCAGTATGTATGGCTCAGCAGCCGGGATATGTGTAAACATCTGAAAGAGGATACAGGAGTTTTAAGCCATTGGGGCACATGCTATTGAATACAGTTCTCAATTTTTTTTTCAATCCCTCTATTAGTCAAGGAAATATAATGGTAGAGTTAAAAGAAAGGCAATATCTGCACCAAAATTTGAAAACCTTAATTCAGTAGCTGAATCCAGGAGATGCCACTAGGGTAAATCCCAGGACTATAATTTGCTGTGTAAGGCAAAATTATATTTTTGGTTTTGCTTTATATTTGTAGTGCCATCACAGCTGTAGAATGTAACTCTTCTTGAGTTCATGGAATGCCCTTCTCATAAGCACTTGCAGTTGGAAGATTTAGAGAGACTTTCTTGAAGTTCAGTGGGACAGTACCTTTAATTTTTATCATATTTTCAAATCAGGGAAAATAAATTTGAAAAAATTTGGGCTATCTCTGTCCAGGGAATGCAGGGAAGACCACAGTACTCTACTGTGACAGATGTGTAACTGAGCAGACAAGATATTACTTCTGACCCTGTGAATATTATCCAGCCTGTTGTGTTGTGTTGAACTTCTTAGAAATGCTCTAGAATGTGCCTAGAGATATCTGATACAGGCAGAAAGAGATGTTTAAAGTTGCTTTTAAGAAGTAATTATCTGTGTGAAGAAATTTATTTGTATAAAGTAGCTAAGGGTTACTTAAAATAATATGTGCTATGCATTTTACATATTAAAGTGAAGGAATTTATGAAGAGATGAAATAAGATCTGTAGTGATTTTTTTTTTTTTGCTATGAAGCTATTAAACATCTTTATGTGATTGGTATGAACTAAAGGAAAAATTGAAAAGATATGTTTATGGATAAGGTAGGGTCTTGGTGTTGTGCAGAGAGCTGGAATGAGAACCAAGAATGGATTTAAGAGACCTAATAATATAGATATACTTTTGAGTACCTGGAATATGCTTGAAGTTGTGACCTTGGGTTTCAGATCTCAATGATTTCCAGTATTTCAATGACTCGGGAGCTTAGAATTAATAATTAGAGGCAGCAACATTGTTTTCATCTGACAGAGTGCAGTTATTTGGGAGATGAGGATGGCTGTGCTGATTTCAAGTGGATGAACAAATGCTACTGAAGAACAGCATTTGGGGTAACAATGACATGTTGAGTGTTTAGAGAGGCCTTTTTAGAGAGAGGGGGATACAAAGTGTTTCTGTTAGACTGATGAGTTTGGCTGAAATTGTAGGAACCTGGCAAAGGATAGGGTGTGAAATTTGGTCATGACTCAAGGAAATAAATATACTTGTTTGCCAAGCCAAGGTATTAAGCCCTTACTCCTAAAGAAATTCAGATGGAAGGTGAATGAGTTACCCTACTGAATGTCATAGCTGCAAGGTAGGGTTTTTTTTGTAATTTTTTTCTCTAGTTGTACAAAGTGTGATCTAACTCTTCAGTCATTTTGTATATAAAACTATGACCACGTTTATGCTACTGTTTGCTCACAAAAAATTTAATATTTTGGTCATTTAGGATTTGGTGTCCTGGGGTTGCAAAAATACTGCAACTGTGTGTGTAATAGGAAAAGAAGCATGTTAGGAGTAGACTACTAGAGAGATACTCCTAACACTTATTACAACTCCTGATATAAATGCTGTGATAGATACAGAACGTTCTTTCTTCAGGTGAATTATTGCATATTTTAAGCTCTGTTTGACTTGAAAAGCTAGTTCTTTGTTAGTCTATCTTTAGAATACCATCATATTCTATAGCTGAGCAAGATGTTGTGCCTGGGCAATCCCTCTGCTACTTGGGTCTCCCAGCTGTGAGACTGAGCTCACAAGAAGGTTGAATGGCTGACAAGGGATTAGAGTAGTGCCTCTGCTAGTTTTGTTGCTAAGAACAAGAATTTAAGGCCTAATGAAAGGCATTATTGGATGAAACTTTCTGCTTGCTACATCTTATTGAAGCAATTCAAGTGTGTGTTACATGATTTATAACGTTTGCATACAGAGAGAAGTGTGCAACCATTGCATATAATTGTAGTGAAGTGATAGGTATGATTTTCTTTTAATAACAAACTATTATGAAACTCTTAGCCATTTCAATTAACTTATCTCAGATGAACTTATCTGTGAGGTGAGAAACACTGTTCAGGCAAGCCCCAAAGCCTTTCTGGTATTTGTTCTTGGGAGTTCTGTGGACTTACCTATAGCTATGAAAGATGATCTCTGTTCTAGAAAAAATGTTTCTGTTCAGTGACAGTGAGTTGGGATCCCAGCTCTGCCTTTTCTTAGATGAATAAGCCTAGTCTTGTGCCAGACTCATGGAAATCCCTTTGTAAGATTCTAGAGTCAGAACATATTTTTTTCCTTTGCTTACGTTGGCACAAAGCTTTCAGGATGTGTCATCGATAGCTGTGATACAGATTTCAGCAATAGAGGAAAAAGAAAGCATTCAGATCAGCATTTTTGTCCAGCTTCTTACTTTCTCTGAAGCAAAGAATATGAAGTAGAAGCACTTATTCTGGCAACAAGGGATGTCCACTCTTAAGACACTGGTAATACAGTAGCTGCTTGTTCCCTCAGTAACTAAGTCAGATGCTTTCTCTGTGTCTGCTCTATGCTCCTGCCATTGGTTAGATTGAAGAGTGGCATCAACAGAGGAATTCTGTGTTGTTTTAAGCACTGTGCTTCACTGTGGCGCCAAGTCAAGTATCCTGATGGAGTTTAGTGTCTTCCAGACTATTTGACCTGTTTTAAAAATTGATGTGAGAGGATACAAAAGCCCTAATTTAGGGAGCAGCAGAGTGTTTGACAGCAAATTCACGTGAGCTCGGTATTCTGCCTTCTCTCTTAGTTGTTCTTCAACTACCCCATTACATTCTGCTGCTTATATCATCAATATATCATTAATAAGGAGAAAGAAGAGGAACATTTGGGGTTCATTGTTTCAATGTGTGCTGCTTATGTTTGTTTTGCTGCTGGATATATGCCTTTAACTGGAAGTTTGTATGGCATCTTATTGATCCCACTACTTACTCAGAAAAGAAGGTGATATGTAGGATCTTTACTACTTAGAGCACAGAAACACAGCATATCATAGGACCAATGCTAATATTAATTTTAAAGCCTTTATAAATCTGCATGTAACTTTTTAGTGCCACAGGCTTTGTTCTAAAGATGTATAAAACATGCCTGGTTTTATACAACTTGAAATCATGAATCCAAGTATTTTTGGTTTGGGTGTAATTCTCTTTTAGAAACAGATTTTCTTCTCTGTTCCAGGAGTTTGTACCGTATGGGCTTGTCTTAATTTTTGTCTTCTTTATACTTTCATTGTGGTGTAGCAGAACCTTCAGAGCATAATCAACACATTTATTTTTGGTAGAGTACTTTTACAGGACTGTAGAAACAGTCTGTCCTGTATAGCTGCCTACGCTGGTGAGTGAGCCAGAAAACCTTTAAAATAAACAAAAAAACAACTGCACAGTTTAACAGGGTATATGTTAAGATTTACCATAATTGTAATCGAATAGCCTTTCTACTCATGTTCATCTGCCTTCATCTTTCTCACACTTGAAATACTTGAAGTGGCAAAGATTTGAGGTGTAGTGTCTGACAGGCAATATTGCCACTGTGCTTTTGTACTTCTGTGCTGGCTTTTATAGGAATTGCACAACTGAGGCTATTATGCCATTCATTGATTTTATGTAGCAAGGCAGTGCCATAGCTGTCTCAGATTGAACAGATTATCTGTTTAGTTACTTAAGGATGTCAGGGTGTGACACAGGCAGGTGGCTTCCTGAGGCCCTGACCTCTGGAGCTGCACAGTGTCCCCAGGCAGTCCCTGGCCAGGAGTGGGGCAGCAGAGCAGCCCTGGGGATCAGGCACCTCCCTGGGGATGGAGACCGGCCCTGCTGCTGCCAGACTGGGGCAGGGTCTGACAGCCCCAGGAGCTGATGTGGGGTGCTGAGACCTGGGCAGAGTGTGGGTCCTGGGTGAAGCTGGTCAGGGCCAGGGAGCCCTCTTAGTGCCATCAAAGCCCCAGCACTGAATGGCTTGGCAGTGCTTGATTCTTGATATTTCTTGATTTCGTGCTGTTGCTGTTTTCAGGAGAGACCCTGTTAAAAAGACATGGGAAGAATTCAAACCCATCTTGCAGTTTTGGAATATGGAAAAACACAGAGCAGTTCACTACATTTTTGGTAAAAAGCACAGGTTTCTTCTGGAGGAAAACAGCTGCTGTATGAGACTTGCATCCCGATTGCAAGAGATAATTTCAAAGGTGTTAGAAGTGCCACTGAATTTTTTATCTTCTGCCATTATATAGTTCACTCCTGCAAACAGGTATGACTTCATACACTGTTTACTGGAATGCAGGGTATAAACAGGATGTTTTCTACATCAACTGCTAAGTGGGAAGTGCTTGGGGGCTAAAGTCTAGCAGGGGGATGAGAAAGTTTATTTATGTACATCCTCGAATTTTTAACAGCTAAACTGGTGCAATTGTGCTTGAAGATCTTCTCTTCAGTTGAAATTAATGAATACAAATCCAGGGTAATTTTTTCTAATGTCAGTTGACTCTAATTTGAGGCAGGAGGCATTAATACTTTAAGAATACCTTTTACAAGGTGTAACTAGAAATTCACAGAAAGACAGCTGAATGGACATTTTTTGTTAATTTGGTTCATTGAAACAGAAAGAATCTCTACACTAATGGAATTTCAGTGAAAGTCTGGCAAAAAAAGTATTTGTGTCATTTGTCCATATGTACCTTTATTCTTGGCAAAATCTGTTTACAGATTTTGAGCTCAGTTCTTCATGCCAGCAGAGTACTTGGGATTGAACACACTATGCCCTCTCTAATTAAAGTGAAATTTGCACTAAACAGTTCTTGTTTCTTCTGTGGCTAAGTAGGAGTTGTCTCTTGGCAGAGAATATTGATTTGGTGCATCAGTAGACTGACAAATAACTCTGCTTTTACCTTAATACCCAAATTTTATATTCTCATTCTATCTTTATTTTGCTTTCATTCCTGTTTTTTCTTCACATTCCGTTGACATTTACTTCTTTGTATCAACAGTGAAGATAATGGCAAGGAGTCATTGACAGTATAGAACATTTCTTTCCTTTTTTCTTTTCAGTTACTTACATTCTATTTCTATTTTTTTGTCTTATGACTTTTTGTATGGATTACTTTAAGATGTGTTTGCTACATGGTAAGTCCATATAGGGAGGCTACAAGGGATATTTCTAGAAGCAATCATGCCACCACACTGTGCTATTTGGCCCAGGTGGCATTACAGATTGCTGATTCTTTGAGATCTTATTGAAAACAGACTTTGATGGGGTGGTCAGTGACAGGACCTTGCCCTAGATTCTGGACACAGACTTTTCATTGGTAATACACAAAGAGGTAGAACTTTCCAGACTTTCCTTTCTATGGGGCATGGATATTACACTGTACATCAGTCTGTGTCAGCAGATGGAGCAGGACCTTCAGGGGTTCTGCAGTTTCCTCACTGCAGATGGAGGATCACTCCTGGCAGAGTTTGTCTAGCTTACAGCTAGAATACAATGTCATTTTTAGGACCCCAGTACAAAAAAGGACAACAATTAACAGGGGTGTGTTCATGAAGGGCCACTGAGACAGCCTGGGAGCCTGTTTCATGTGACTTCATTGGGACAGTGTGTTTAGGGAGGAAAGGTCTCAATACTGATATTCCTAGAGCACAGGAGAAACACACAGCCCTCTGACAGAGCAAAGAGACTTATTTCCCTGGCAACAAAATGAACCATGAGATTCTGCCCTCAGTGCAGCTGTGGGACTCAAGTATGTGAAACCACACTTTAAATTTAGGGTAGAATCTCAGAGCAGATTGCACTCCTCCCCTCACCCACTGGTGACCTCTCTGCAGGACCATTTCTGTCATAGGACTCTCAGACCATTAAGAGATTTTTGCATTTATAAGATCTTTACAGCTGTTGTAAAAAATGAGCCCTGATGTCATCGGGGATGAGAATTTCTCTTTCACCTCCGGGTGGCACTGCTTAAAAACACTTCTGTTTGCTTTAAAGATCTCTGTAGAAACTGTCCATGTCACATTTCACAGCTACAGTAGCTGGCATCATCATGCACAACACACAAACTGGTGAGTGAGGCAAGCTTCTGACCACAAACCACAGACACAGAGGGAGCTCAAGGGTTTTGTCACTTTGTACCCATTTTCCATATTCCACAATTTCAAATTGCTGAATTTTGAAATTGTTTTTCTGAACACATTTTATTAGTATTCTGATTGTTTTTCTGTATGTTACTTGATAACGATTTTAGTGCAGTTTTTACATGCAGTGTTTATGTGAAGTTATGCTTACCTGCTGATAAATGATCGAGGGGGAATCAAAACAGGAAATGCTGTTCTCATCATCTACCTGTTCCAGACAGACACTGTGATATATGCTCTTACACATATCAAATATTATACCCTTCCACTGTCAGGGAAAGTCAAGAGTTCCATCTCCAAGCTTCTTAAAAGTCATAATTCAGCATCTGAAAAGAAAAAAATGACATTAATAAGAATTTTGGGTTTTCATTTTATTTGTATGTGGCTTGCAAGTTGTCAGGGCAGTGCTGGGTTACTCTTCAGAACTGCCCATGTGACTACAATAAGTGGAGATGCAGTTATTCTCAATGAAAGCTGAAAATTTAACTTTTTCTGGTATTTTAAGGGAGATAACACAGGCTATGAAAACCACAAGAGAACTGAGACCACTGATTGTGTTTCCTAGACACAAGCTGTACAGATATTGTCACCTTTTACACCTTGGCTTCCATAATCCCATCTCCACTGCAGGTCCTCTCTTTAAATGAGAGACAAGTTTAGGGCAGATGCAGAGCTATGGTGTTCCCTAGATTCTGCAGTCATTTGCTTAGGCTGGGGAGAGGCTTCTTTATTCCTGCATTTGAAACAGTCTTGCTGATCTGTTGATGAAATGGGGAGGTTGGATATGGGAGGAGGTCTGAAGAAGACCAAATACACAGTGGGGGAAGGAAGAATTATTGCTCCACTTAAAAATAAAATCTTATGAGCTGAGTGTTTATTAATTTTAATGGTAGATCACTGTAAATTTTGTAACTCTTAAAAAAATTCATGTAGATTTAATTTACTTTATGCTTCTCTGAATTTTTCCTTTTCTTCTGGTGCTGGAAAGAAAATCTACAAAGAAAACTGAAAAGAGAAAAAATACCTCAGGACTTGGCAAGGACACATGCTTTGGTATCTTTCTCTTTAAAACCAGTTTCTATTTCAGACAAGAAGTTGTTAATCTGCACACTGAAATATGAATATGTTGTGTGGTGTATTTTAGGCATTATATTACACCCTGATTCTTCAGCATGTTCCTCTGTTTTCATGTAACTGCAACAATTTAAATGGAACAATATTCTAAACTACAGTGCTTTTCTGTAATATTCCCAGTAATGCATTATCATACCTGTCATGTAATTCCAAATGAGTAATATTTGTTGCATAATTTCATAATTTGCATAGGCTGTTAGGCCTGAGTGTAGGATTTAGAACTGCTCCTAAGCTCTCCTAAATATGATCTTAGATTTCCACAGTGCCTGAGCCTTCAGCAAGTCATGTATTCTTGAAGCAGCAAAGTCCTTTACCCGATATCTAACTTTTGCAGATAAATCTGTACCACTGCAGTCAGAAGAATATGGCATTTCTCTCAGTCATTGTACCCTCAAATAATTTGTCTCTCTGGTGCCTTAATCTTTGTTTTTTCCCACATTTAATAGATCTAATACAGTTTTGTATGAAAGTCTTATAAATGTTCATTAACTAAGGTTTGCGCAATGTTTTGCACAATACATATTATATGACTATTATTATACATAATATACATATTATATGACTACTATTATATGACTATTGGAGGTTTAGAATAAGATCTTAAATAAACAATGTTTTCAAAAGCTTAAATAAAATTTTTCTCTATGGTGTTGAACTATATTGCGAAAGAAAACATTTGTACAAGACAAAGTGTGCAGAAGACACAGGTTACAGGATATCATTTGCACAGCACTCAAAGATTGCCAACTGAAACTCTGACAAGGGAATAATCAGGCTGTTGCTTAAGTACCCAATATGTATTTGCTGTTGCTATAGGTGGTATAGGAAATTATACTGAACTAACATCAACATTTGTTTTCAGGTAGGGCAATAGCATTTGGAACACACTGTGGTTGGAATATGTGTGAGCAGAAAGAAGCAGTATCCATCACCTAAACACTGTCTATCTGACTTTGGTTTTTCTCTCACCTATTATAACACTTCAAGAATTGTGGTTGTTAGCAACTTGATTTCCAGAGCACCAGGTAATTCCTCTTCACTTCTTTCCTGATTATTATTTTACAGCATGATAATATATCAATAATATATGAATTTATATTCTGATTACACTGAAGCATATTATATTTGTGGTTGTTTGGCTTTTGGTTTTTTTAAGAGATTGTGTCAAAATATCTGTTTTTAACATTTTGACAAACGTTAATTTTTTTAATGCATACATTGTTCTATCTGATACTTTCTCTGTCAGCCTAGGAAAGATGTACACCAATACTTTTAAATTTGACTTGGAAAGTTAATCACATGATTTCACTCATAGTTTTCTTACTCTTAATTCCATATCCATGGGATCAGAGGCCTGGCAACTTTCTTTGACTTCAGTCATGGCCTCTTTTTTCTTCAGAAAGAGACTATTTTTATTTAAATGCTTAACCTTAGGTGCCTCTATTTGAAAAATTTTCTCTTAGTGATTATGAATACACCTTCAAAATAGATCAGACTAAGAGATGCTACTTAAAAATTATAGGTTAGCACATGCTGCTAGAGCATGGGAAAGAACAGTGCATATTATGCTTTGTAGCTGTCAACTGCATTTTTGCCTATTCTAAATTTGCATTTTTAGTCAAGATGCAATACTTTGCTTTATTGAAAACTATTTTTTTGGAGTTTTTAGCAATTTCAGCACTTGAACATCTCAAATGAAATTAAAAGAGTTTAATTTGCAGAAACTTTGACTCAAAATTTTTGAAGGCTCCTATAAATGATATTAGGATATAGAAAAACTGAAACCACTGGCTTACTGTCTTAGGTGGTAAATTTTCTCCCACATTTTACTTAGCTCATGAAAAAGATAATGTCTTACACTCAGGGGTGCCAGCAATGATCCTAAGAACAGTAATTGTCTATTTTGTCCTTTTTTTTTTTTTTCTGTCACACAGTGTTATTGACTCTTGACTGAATACGGTTTTTACATTACCAAGGGATGGTAGCTATTTGTCAGTGCTGTTATATAGTATTATAAATTCAAGTTCATGGATTTTTCTAGCCTGGCAAAATATATTAAGAGTATTCCATCCAAAATCCATGAGAATGACTTTGCTGAGTGGCCAGATACGTCTTTAAAATATTGCTTTCAACATTAGAGAAAAACAGACAATAAAGCCTCTTCTTTCTCTCTAGATTAAAAAAAAGAAAAACAACAAACCTGCCTGAAAGATTTGCAGCAAAGTGCTCCATCTTTGTGTGTCCCAAGCTCTTATTCTGGGAGATTGCATCTATGGCTGTGTACCTCCTTTAGGAATAAGATGAAAAAACACACAAGCTGCAGCTCTGTGTGATTATTGGATGAAAAACTTTGAAAAACCGCCTGAGAGGCCAGATATTTGTTTTAGAAACTTCTTTATTCAAACATTATGATGTGCTTGCTGTATTAGTTGGGCTTTGCTTGAAGTATTCTGTTTTGAAAAGAGGAGAAAGTTATATTCTGTCCATTGGAATTTATTATATATTTTTTTTTTAATGATACAGTTCTTGTTTTACCAACCTTTCACAGTTTTCACACAGCACATGCTGATGTATACCATTCTTGTCTACACAGGGAAACCATAAAGTTATGAACAATATGAACAATAACATGCAACTGCAGCTGTAGAGCAAAGCTTACCTACCAGTGTGAAATCAGGGTCTCACTGTGCTAGGCGTTGTATGAACAACTTGTTGAGCATGATTTCTGTCTCAGTACTCACAGGCTAAATGTGGAGAGGCAAAGTGTGATGAAGGGATGGAAGCTTTTTACCTGCCATACCCTCTAGATCCTATTTTTTAGCTTAAGTGACATGGTTTAGAAACATTGAACCATGAAGAACTGTAAGTATTAATGTTGTAAAACAGATTTTAAAGATCTAAAAAGATCATCTAATTGGTTAGGTGAAACCTCTTCAGTCAGGTACTTTATTTTTGTTTTGTAGTGCATGAATCCAGTTTACTCAAAAGCAATGAGGTGTCAATTTATGGCTAACACATACAGTGGTTTCAGAAGATAAAAGACAGGTTTGATTGAAGGATTTGCTCTGTGTAAAGAAATCAATGTGTCAATTTTAATAGTGTTAAATTGTTGCAAAAAATTCTTGGGTACAAGCCTTCAAAGTACCAGGCTGGGAAAATGGTGCCTTTCCTTACACTTGGACGTGCATCTGGATATAGAGAGATGTATTTTGTCATCCCCATCGCCAAAGAGCAAAGATGAAAGAGCATGTTTGGATGATGTTATCACTGATCTCACTTTTGGACTCAGTAAATTAAAATGGAAACCAGTGCATGAGTGATCTTAGCTTTTTATATTGCTTTAGGATGATAGAGACCTGAGTTGAGGCTTTTTGAAAGTCACACTCAAAGTTTGCGTTTAGAAAATATGCAAATATTTGTGCCAAGTAGGACAAGAAACAGCAAGAAAAGCCATTAATCACTCCAGAATGAGCAGTAGTAAATGCATTTTCCTAAGACTGGGATGCTGTGGACTTGCCTTATTGCAGAATTGAATTCAGCAGTACAATTTTATTTTGATTTTGTTCCAGCTATGCTATGCAGAGATAGATTTGGAGCTGACAAACATCTCAAAGCTGAGTATACAAACACAGCAAGTTTGTCTTTGTCTTTCTAGACAAACAATTCTGGAGTCTCAGAATTCTCCTGTGAGGTTCCTAGATCCCTGTCTTGGGACTGCAGACACAGTGGCTCGGTGGATTTAAGTGTTATTGATATGCTTCAAAGGAAAATATATTCTCCTTCTTTTGATTGTGCTTAGGGATGATTGTTAATACTAAGGGGAATGACATAGCCATATTCATGTTTATAGTGCTGAAGTTAACTAACCTAATGGTAGCAAAATACACACTCTCAGATGTTATTTTCTTCTTTCCTATGATATAAACAATTTTATTTACACATCAAAAGGGAAGTGGCTTGTTTGTCTGGTTATAACCCTTTAGAAATGCCTTAAGGAGCCCCTTCCTTGCTGAAGTGAATGTTCAATGCAGTTGCTCTTTCTGCCATGGCAACATGCTTTCAGTTTCTTCTGCCTTGGTATCAGTTGTGTCAGCACCACCTGGAAAATAAACAGCATCCTTGGAGACTGTAAACGAAACATGGGAACACCATAGAGCTCGTGTGATTGCATTTTGTGTTCTGGTATGTGATAAAGATCACCTGGGAATGGTTTGTCAAGTCAGAGTTGTGCAGTATTCAGTGATACAAGTTGCTACCCATGAGATTTGATAGCACAGAAAAAGTATTTGCTGCTGTGCAAGGAACAGACTGTTTTAAAATATAAATATGACTGAAAATAGATGATAGAAGAACTGTAAGATTTTAACCTAACCTCTGTTTATCTTGTTTTCCTTATGCTTTCCTTATGAAATGCTTCAAATGAATAAATAATTGTAGAATTTTAATTTCTATCTAACATGCACATGTTGTGTGGACAGTTCAAACAGATAATGCAAAACAAGGTGAAACTTGAGGACGCATAGAAGGAATACCTGATGATGGCTTAAAACCAGTTAGTAAAAGAGAATTTATTTCCCAAGAAAGTGTGCACTGCAGCTTTATTGTAGACACATTAGAGCATAATTTTTAAAACCATTTTAATCCTCATAATTCCTTTTCTGAGTCTGTCCTGCTCTGCTGTTATGCTGGCCATAATCCTCCATATTTCATTTTACATTCAGTGGCATATTTCAGAAATTCTTTTCTGGTCCATTTAATCTCTCCCTGATCTTACTGGTGGGAGAGTGAGCAAGTGGCTTGGTCAGCGCTTGGTTGGTGGCTGAGATTAAACCATGACAGTGATCCATTCTTCACTGTATTGGCAACTGGTCTGTTCAGATCTTAAATATGACTTCATCTGTGCTGGTTTAGTTGAGTAAAAGGAATAGCCTAAAGCAATGAGCAAGAAAAGTAAGCTACAATAAATTCAAACAGGAATGATACTGAGAATTAATTACTGTTTCTCACTATTAGGCCATTATAGCTTTCAGGCAGTGAATTTGAAAGGAAAATGTTGAAAGGTTGAGTTTTTTTCCCCACAAAACTTGAAACTGTGAAATTCTTTATCAAAACTGTCATGGATGCTCAAAAGTATAAACAGATAAAGGAAGGAAGAAAGAAAAGCTAATGGAGAATATATTCATCAACAACTGTTGAACACTATGATGTGTAAGCAATCTCTTAGGATGCATCTCATAATTTGGAATTTGGCAAGTTAGATGGGCCAGAGAAAGTATCTGTAATAGATGCTATTTTTATGGGCTTTCTCCCCAAGATTCTGCTGGTCAGAAATTCTTGCTAAGCTGCTTTTTGGTCCAGTTTAGTATCAAAGGCTTAAGTTCAAAGATTTTTTTTTTTTTTTCACAAGGGTGAAACCTTGCTTTTGCCATCCTGGCACAGAAGGATAGTAGCACGTAAACTAGGTATTGCTGTGAAGGTCCAAAGGGTATTTTATCACAATGACTTTAAGCTAACACTCTTTCCTCCACCCCCAGGTTTTATTGTTGACAGATGACCCAACAAGATGGTTTAATTCTACCATATACCAAATATATCTGCTGCTGAAGGATTTCTGAAGACTACGTGTCAGGGTGGAGCTAAGAGGTACCTTCAACCACAAATTGTTCGGGTGAACTCTTTGAAACATAACACATTAGCAGCAACATTCAGAGAAACATTCCTCTGGAGCAGCATGTTCCACATAATTTCTGTTCTGTACAAGCTCTCTCTGCCCCTTAGCCACAGCACACTCTGCTGTGTTTTGTGCCAGCATTGCTCATTCTGACATATTCCTTTATTGTAGGTAACTCAGATTGTAGGTAACTCAGTGCTAGGCCTTAGCTTTTCAAATGTCACAAAGATGTCAGTAATTTATTCTGTGCCTCAATAAAAACACAGTCGTCAGGAATCCAAAATTAATAGGAAACAATCGAACTGAGAAGACCAAAGACAATGCAAGAACACAAGAAAATACGTCCCACAACTTCTGTATCTACTGCTGCAGTTTCCAACAGCACGTCTGTGATACAGATCTTTTTCCCAGTGATTTACATTTGCCAAGCAGTAAAAATGTTGTACTTTTTCCAACCATTTGAATATGCAGGCCCACTCATCTTAAAATAATTCAGCTTTGAGTTTTTCTTTTTGTTCCTTTGACAGCTCTGTTACAAAGCAGTGTTCCTCTCAATGTAAGGGTGCTTTGGTCCCCTTCTAAGCGAGTATGTGCTGTGCATCTTTTGTTAGTCTCTTCAGCCAGCAAAGGTCCTTTTGTTACATAGTGATCTAGGTCCCCAAATTCAGATGGTACATTCTGACAAACTCAGATCATAATTGTGTTTTGTTCTAGTGGGAGAGACGTTGTAATATGTTCAACATTATATTTTCACTTTGTTCCAAATATATTTTGACCTTGGCTCTCTGCAGGAAGGTGCTGAGGCCTTTATTCTAACAATATACTTCACTATTAGAATCAGGTACCTAAATTTCTTTTAAATCTCAAAATTTACAGGAAGAAAAAATCAAAGCAAGAGCTGAGAACTCAAACCTCATAATTTAAAAAGCTTTAAAAGTTTATCAAATTTTCTCATTGTCATCAGCCTAAATTACAATTATTTTCTAAAGAACAGTTTTATCAACATCTCAGAATCGCCCAAAGAGAGGATTATCTAGTGCATTGTAAAATTTAGATAAAATGCATTTTATAATTTTTTGCATTGATACTGTATTTTTAGAGCGCCACTTTGTGTGCTATTTTAGTAAATAGAATATTCTGTCTACCAACTGTGTTGTTTTCTCCTATTTAACAACTACTCTTGTCCAGTTTAAGAAATTTGCTTAATTAGTTTGTTTTATATAATTAGATCAGGAACGTAGCTATTTCTCATTAGTTTTGTGTTTCTGCATAATATTAACTCTGTTTAGTTACCATTTATGTAATCTTAGTTTTGAATTTTGAGAATGTTTGTGAATTTCCATTTTGGCATTTTTATGAAAATGGTTAGGACAGAAGTGGTGTAGAGCTTCATTTATTGAAAAAAAATACTTTTGAAGGTTTTCTGCAATTAGAAAACATTCAAACCCTGCTATGGATAAACAGATAAAGACATGTTTTATTGGAAGCCTGAATGGATCAACATCTAGAAAAGTCTGAGCAGGAGACAAAGAACGTTGTCAAAAGCTGCTATACTGGACAGCTCATGCTAAGTTTGGTAGTAGTTGACAGTGTTAAATATTGCACATGATCTGCCTGACAACCTTAGGCTTTGATCTCATTAATCACTTATGAGTTTTCCTCCCTTTAATTTTGACTTCTGATATTCAGGCAGTAAACATAAATTCACTTACATACTTTAATCCACGGGGCTTTCCTGTCAGATCAATCTGTAAGGTATAATAGAAGCTGAACCATTCAGACAGTAGGAGCTCTTAGACCAACACTGGGCACAATTCTCTGTGTTTGGATAATTTATAGCTCTACATTTATTATCATGTTGCTCCAGAATAGTGAGTAGTATTAGTTGGTCAATAAAATCCCAGGTAACTGAAGCAGGGCAAAAAGGATACTGGTGAACAGGAAATACTGAAAAGTTCTTGCCCATTATGCAGTTTTCTTCATGTGGAAGATGCACATTCATAACCTTCCCTTTAGTTTTCTGGTTGAGAATTCCTCCTGTATTCTCAGCTGATTCTAAATTTCTTGGGATTTGTTAGAGAGTGGCCTGAGTGTTGTCTGTAGGCAAATGATAAACCTAGACATCACTGCTTGGGAAAGTGGCCTGCAGCTGAGATCTCCTCAGCAGCACCACTTGTGAACATGCCAGCTTGCCTTCTGCTGCCTTCCCATAGAAGGGAACCTTTCACTCAGGTTACCCAAAAGACATTTGGTGGCCTGGTCACAGATCATCTTAAATACAGACCAAAGGAATAACATCTTTCATGTGGAAAAGGGAGCTCTCTTAAAACGGCTTGGATTTTGGTGGAAATAACATTTTTTCACATTCAGCTCTAATATGTTAATAGAAAAACTTCTACCTTTATGACTTTTCATCTTCTGAGGAAAAGTTTCAGTAGAAAAGACAGTTTGTTGTTCCAGTTGAAAATTTATTAACAGTTTATAGTGTTGAATGTAAAACAAAAACCTGATTTAAAACCTGTTATTGAACTAAGAGCCTGTATCATGCACAATTCTGCTTTTGGGATGAAGAAAACGTGACACAGAAAAATCAAAGTATTTGTTACAATATTGGGGAATATACATACACTGTCTTGACAAGCACAGTTTCATACCTTTGATATGATGGACAAATAGGCACATAAAAACTACATTTTGGCTACTGGAAACTTAGGGAATTTGGATCAGTCTTGACTATTTTATTCAGACAGAACAAATTCCAGTTTTTGTAGTAACCAAGTGGAATCTTAAGGGAAAGGTTTTTTCTGTGTAATTCTTTTGCACCTAAAATGATTGTCAGTGTTGCATCTCTGTTGAAATCCCAGAACATTAGATTGACTTTATTATACCCTTCTCTTGATGAATGAGAAATTCAAAGCATATTTCCAGCCGCACTTTTAGGCAGACATTTTGCTTGAAGTACATTTTATCAACTTATAGGCAAACTTAAGCCAAATCAAAATATATTTTGTGGTTTAGCTTGTGACATTAAACTGTTGGCCTTTCTACCATGGCAAAATGAAAAGAAATAAGACTATGACCATTTCATAACAAGGGAGAGTGCCCACTAGGACAGATGGCTTACTTGTGTTCAGATAAATAACATTTTTTGAAGCAGCAAAACACATAGCAGTTTAGATGTATATTCTCTGCTTTCCAATTAATCTTTCCAAAACTAACTTCAGGATTTGAATGTTCATTAACCTTGTTGTGTGAGCTGCTCAGACATCAGTCTTTAAAGACTGGAGCTGCAGTTATTTCAGTGAAAAATGAGAATCTAAGTGTTGTGAGAGTTGCCTGCAGATTGTTTAATGATGGCTTCAAAATAACAACAAAGCTAGAGAAAAACAAATTAGCTAATTTATTCAGATTCTGACACAGCTTTTGTGCTGTTCTCAGACTGAGCTCTGTGGTCCTTAAATTCCAAGAGCTGTTATACAAACTTATATCCCATGACAAAGCCTATTCTCATCTTTCTTTTGCAGGATTAAAAACTGTGAGTGAGCATGCATTAGATATCTAATGTCCTTAATTCATAATTTTGTGTGCTAAAACCCCCTGGTAATAACACATAACAAATCCTGCTGCCATTTGCACCTTAGTTTACTTGTTGTGTGATTAGGGATTACAGTAAATTTTATAGAGGATTATTTGGATTTCTGGAAATGGGCTAGCCAATAGAGAAGTTGCTTTCTCTTATATGCCAATGTCTGTTTAGAAGTATTTGCATTCCAGCCCTCTGTCCAGTGTTACCCTGTGGAAAGATGTCAATAGATGACTCCAGCAGCAGTAGAGAGGAAGAATCTCTCCTCCCTTTCCCAGAGACAGCTCTTGCTTTTTGGCTGTTTCTCTGGCCCTGACACCTTGACCCTCATCTGACACATTTGCAACAGAAAAGGACTATGAAAATATTATTTTGCCTCTAGACTATTGCCTGGATATGGATGAACAAGTAATGCCTTAAAGCAGAAGGCTCTGCTGTGCTGGTGAGATTACTTAATTTTTTTTCTCCTCCCAGGTAGGAGCAATTTCATTACTTTTTGCATTGAAATTGTGCTTATTGGCTTTCTGTTGCTAAAAGGAATAAAAATCCTGGGAGCAAAATTTACTTGGTGCTAGTACATATTTAGTATGTGAAAAATATGTTTCCAAATCTAAAGATAGAAGGAAAAAATAAAGAAAAACCAATTCCCAGTACAAGAAAAACATGGACCTTCTGGCATGACTCCAGCAAAGGGTCACTAAGATGATTAAGGGATTGGTGGAGCATTTAATATTTAAAGAGAGGCTGAGAGATCTGGGTTTGTTTAGCCTTGAGAAAAGTCAGGGGGAGATTGTTAATGCATATAAATAGCTGATGGGCAGGGAGCGAAGAAGATGAAGCCAAACTCTTCTTCAGTGGTACCTAGAAAAAGAAAAAAAAAACAACACAAATACAAAAAACAAAAACAAAACAAAACAAAAAAAACACCACAAAATGAAACACAGGAAATTCCACTGTAACATAAGAAAAAAAATATTTTAATGTGAAGATTATGAAACACTGGCACAGGTTGCTCAGAGACAGTGGTGTCTCATCCTTGCAAATATTCAAAAGCCTTCTAGACATGGTTCCAGGCAACTTGCTGTGGCTGACCCTGCTCTGAGCTGTGGGTTGGATTAAGTGACCACCAGAGGCATTTTCCAACACCAACTGCTCTGTGATTCCAATTCAGAACACTTACAAATTCAAAACTGTCTTAATGGTCTGTTTATACTGATCTGAATGGACACCAATGTCTGCTTGTCTATGTGTCTTAAGAGGTACTTGTAACAAATAAATGAATTTTTGATGTACAGGTGATTTAGTATGGATATTAAAGGACTAACTGGTACTTGCTTCCTTTCTTGTGAAAGAGAACAATATTCTTTGTTCTGTATGTGTAAGTCAATGCATTTGACTGTATGCTGTAGCCTAATTTTGCATCTATTTTAGAGCAATTATAGACTTTAACTGCTTTTCTAAAGCAAGAATTTGCACAGCATTCATAATATTTGAGAAATGAGTCTGTGCTGGGATCTCAGGTGTTAAAAAGCTGGTATATTTCCAGAATATGATAAGATCTGGGTTTATGTTATGATGTTCACGTGTAGAATCATAAATATATTTGTAGCTGTGCAACATGAGTTTCTAAAGTTGTCCTTTAGAGTTTAACTATCAACTTAATCTGAGCAGATGCAAAAAGAATATTTTTCTTTCTTTCTTGCCTGGCTCAAAACCCAGTATGATCATTCAAATGAAACAAGTAAATAACTGTTTGCATTATAGGTAGTTAAAGAATAATGCTATCAATCAATTCTGAACATTAAGCCTGCAGTTCTATGTTTGTGTCACAGAAGTATTAATTCTCTTCAAGCTAACATTCCTTCACAGGCCAAGTCAGAGTGAAAACCATATGAAAAATGTTGAAGTTTGCAAGTGAGTACACTGGGAAGTGATTTATCTCAGCAGGGAGGGAGCTAATCTCTTTCCAGTTTTTGTCTGGAAATTGATGGGTTTGTTTCATAGATAAGGCTCTGGCATCAAAGACAAACTGAAAAGAGGCACTGCAAATGGCTTATGGGTGTGGGCAGTATTTGTCAGTTCCAGAATAGGAGCAAATTTTGTCATCAGTTATAAATATCTTGATGATATTAAGTGATATGAATAATTTTTATGACATTTCAAATGTACCCCTTTTTTAGCTGTTTTCTTAGTCTGATATTAAAATATGAGCAAATACAGAATGACACATGACTGAAATTACAATTTTCAGATTTATATGTTTTGAGGTTGTCTTTGCCTGAGGTTGGGGCTGAGACAGAAAATTTCCTGAGCATTGTACAACCTAGAGCACTTTGTAATAGGATATACGCCAGAAATATTGCAAACTTTATGCTTTAAAAAGTCACTCTCATTGTTAGATGTTAACAGAGAGCTCTTGAAAGCACTAGTTCAAATTCACTGTTGGTATAATTTGTTTTACTCAAATCTCTGCTTTTTAGAAAGAAACAGCAGGATTCTGAAGGAGAAGTCAAATAGGCTTGTTTCCCTCAGACAGATTTTTGCATCAGTATTTCTGTTTGGTGAAATTAACTCACTTTAGCTTTGCCTGCCTAGAATGGACAGAGTTGTTCCCTCATGTCACAGATCTCTTAGGGTTGTTTTTTTTCTGTCCCTGTGAGGCACCTTGTTTTGATATAACACTTTCTTTTGTGGATATTTAACTATGCTATAAAAGTTTCTACTTTAGGACACTAATAACAGAGCAAAAGCCTAGATAATGCAATTCTACTACCTCATAACCTTTCAGAAAAAGGTTTTTTTTTTTCTCAGTATTTGTCAATTGACTTCACATTAGGATTCTGAACTGAGCAGGATGCAGTGGCTAAATTTGATTCCTAGATGGGTACAAATTTGCTATGCAGTGACTTCATGTGAACTTCAGTTTTCTTCAAATAGAAAAAGTTGCCTTTTAAAATTTAAATATATTAGCTAATTACTGACATTGTTGTGAGGAGGAAAAGATTCAAGCAGTGGTTTGACACATACTTTTTATAAAAGAGACATTACTCTTTATCAGCATAAAGATATGAGTTCTTTCGACAACACACACTAATAATTTCAAAGAAGTACTTTTAATACTGAATAATGTTTGTTGGCTTTCTTTTGAGCATCTCTGTTACTACACCTATGCTCTTCCAAAGTAATGTTTTACTTTTTCATGCTTTAGTAGCACTGAGTTGCTTGTAGACATTTGTGGAACAGCGTGCTTATAATATCACAGAAAGATCCACTTGGTCTTCTGTTGTTGTAATTTGCTGCAAGTCCCTGGGGTTTTAGAAGAGTAAGGCCAACTTATGTCAGCTGCCATGAGGCAAGCTCCCAGTTATTCAGTTTTTATGTTCTTGTTTTAAATGTCAGAAAAAACAGCACTTACTTCTTAAGATGTGATCATAATGCTGATTATCCTGTTAAATTCTAATCATGGCCTTTTCCCATCATGCAAGCATTTTTGAGATTTCTGGTTTTTTGTTGTTTTTTTTTTTTTTTTTTTTGAGAATCCAGAGTTAGTCTCCAAAGAGGAGAAAAAAAAATTGGGCACCAACCAAGAAAAAAAAGCTCTGATCAGTCTAAAATATTTCATTTAAATGGTTTGATATGTTATTTTGATTGTGATCTTTTCTTATTTTACCATTTTAAACATATGGTAAGTTTCTAAAATAAAGTGTCTTCTAATAAAAGAACAGAAATTTCATTTAGAATATAGCAGAATAGGTTATTTGAGAGCTCGATTACATTTTTTTTGAGAATGTTAAGTATTGGAATGAATTGAACCAAATTTCCTCTGAACAGCTTCAATTTAGACAACTTTGAGTTCAAAACCCTTGGTCTCAGCATTAATTGCATTTACTTGAATGGGATTACTTGGGCAAAGGACACAGCTTGTGTCCTTTTGTGGACAGGTTGTCTGAAATCAACCAGTACCAAGGCAAATATTGCTCTGACTAAAGACTTCCTATAATAAGAGTTTAGCTCTGAATCCTTTGAAGATAACTAAAGCAAAAAGTATTTTCAGCCTCATTTGTCCCTTATCTACATCTGCTGCTAGCAGGCATTGTGTTTTGAAAAGGAATATTTATGAGGCAGTAATTCTCGTGAAACACCTTGATTTTCATCTAGATGAGCTGCACAAGCCAGGAGATGCAGTTCCTGAATTCAGGGATCTGTGTTTCTCCTGGGGAGCTGCAGTGTGTTAGCCACTGCTGAGAGCCAAACACCCACCCAGCTGCTCACCCACTCCTCCTCAGGGGGCAAGGGAAGAAAATAGGATGAGGAAACTGGTGGGTTGAGATAAAGTTAGAGAAACTGCATACCAATTACTGCTGTGAGTAAAAACAGCCATGACTTGGGGAAAATGAATTTAATGTATTGCCAATGAAAATAGATTCAGGTAGTGAGAAACAAAAACAAGCAATAAAACAAAACAGCTTTTCTCTCCCTCTTCCAGGCTCAACTTCCCCTCCCTCAGATCCTGTTGCCCACCCCACAAGCAGTACAGTGAGGCACAGGGATGGGCACAGTGAGTCTGCAGCAGATCCTCTCAGTCTCCTTCCATCTGATACCTTTCCTCTGCTCTAGTGTGGGTCCTTCCATGAGTTGCAGTCCTACAGGGAAAAACTGCTCTGGCATGAGGTCTTGCCAGCCCTCATTCAGATCTCTGCTTCGGTGTGGGCTGTTCAAGGGGCTGCAAGGGAATTCCTGCTCCAGCATCTGTAGCGCCTTCTTCTTCTCTTGCATCGGTGCTTACACTGTGGTTTTTCACTCCCTTTTTTTCTTCCTCCTCTGCTTGTCCAGCATTTTTTTCTTTTCTTAAATATGTTGTTACAGATGTGTGAACATGATGGTTTCATCTGTGTCCTGTGTTAGGTCTGCTGGAGCTGACAGGAATCAGCAGTGTCCAGCACAGGGCAGCATCAGCCTCCTCCCATTCCTCCCTTTATCCCCCCTGCTATCAAAACCAATGCATGAGTTTGTCTGTCTGCAGCCATGACAATAGTGCTTTTAAAAATAAAGCAGGGAATATATCTTTGCTATGTGACATAAAAGGTAACATGGTCTAAGACAGCTGCAAAAGTAACAAAACTTTGAACTTGACAGAATAAAAAAGCCCTTGCACCATCTGATAAGTTTGTCTGTTTATCTGTCTATCTATCTAGCTAGCTAGCTATCATCTATCTATCTTATTCTGAGTGCACATATATAAACAATTAGGTCCTTTAAAAAGGGCTGTTATTACTAGGTATTAAATATGCTTTTTGAAAGCAGGTCAATTACGAGTCATTATTATTCTTTCCATGATTCTGTTCTACAACTTTGAGATTTACACTTCTGTTCCC
This sequence comes from Peucedramus taeniatus, assembly GCA_013400575.1. Taxonomy (NCBI): domain Eukaryota; kingdom Metazoa; phylum Chordata; class Aves; order Passeriformes; family Fringillidae; genus Peucedramus; species Peucedramus taeniatus. The sequence continues at coordinate 16,760 of WBNO01001117.1, read as the reverse complement.
ACTTGAACTGATAACAGAAACAAATATGTCTTGCATATTTGTGTAGTGTATGTAATGGGATGGGGAGCACATGCAATATAGAATGAAACTGAATTATTGATGATAGATGAAAAATAATGCAAAATGTATCAGTCCAACAAAGCTCTGATGTATTTAAAATTAAGAAAATGCACAACTGAATTGGGGAAGGACAAAAACCAGTAGTAAAATTCAAGCAGAATAATGGGAATTAAGGGCCTTGATGGTATGTGCACGTGTGGAGGGGACTTGGGTATGGCTCTTGTTTGCCACATTTGTTTGCCAAGCTGGTAAAAATGGTTCTCACAAATAAAAATGAGCCTAATTTGAATTAGCTCCTTTTTTAGTGTGCAGACGTTACTATTACGTAGTACTCTCTCATCTTACCTTCTTGCTTCTGCAGCTATTGACGTTACTTCTTGACAGGGAACTTGTTTTGAATTGCAAACAATTCAAAACAAAATATTGCAGTATAAACAACATAATGTATGTTAGGAATTATCTCTGAATTGATACTTTTAGTCTGAGACAATCCTAGGAAGATCTGCATTTTAAGGGATATCAGTGGTAATAAAAAGAAAGAAGTATCTAACTGAAAATTTGTTTTTCAGTCCTGTAGTGGGGGTCTTCCAAAAATTGTTTTTCCCCTCCATTCTCCTCAGTTTCTGAAAGGAGATAAAAGTTAAGGACTAGTATCCAGAAAACACTCTGAACAAAGCATATTACATTTTCTTTTTCTCTGTAGTTCAAAAAGGCAAAGGAGTAACTCAGTTCAGCTTGAGGTTATACATCTTATAAAAGTGATGCAATGACTTTAATAGCCTCTGATATCATCAAAGTGCATGGACGATGTGGTGTAACACGTATTGTGTTTTTCAAGCGGCAAGTCTTCTTTCCAAAAGCAAAAATTAAGCCTAAAATAACATTAAACCACTAAGACAGTCTAATTGCTGAGAGACAGTTCGCGTGACCAGATTATAGTATGTCACTTCTTTTTAGATCAGTCTCTTCTAAGTAAACAGACATCCTTCAGCAGCTGAGTATTTCCCTGTGGCAGTCTGCTAAGAAAAACATGAGAGGAGACCTACCCGACACGACTCTTTCCGCTGGCTGTGATTTATTTGAAGGCACAGGGGCTGCTTATCTGCCCAGATGGAGCCGCAGCGCCTGCGCCTGCCACTCGCTCCCAGTGCAGGGTCCATTGTTCTGTCACGGCGCTGGAGACATTGCCAAGGGTTGACTTTGGCTGGTGACCTTATCAGAGGTGATTTTGCAAAAATTTGCTGGTTTGTTTCAGTAGCATTCCAATAATTTTCTGCAAGTAGCTTTCTTTTCTTGACGTGTTCCGAGCGGTAGCCACGACGATTGTGATTCTAAGCAGAGGTTGCTCCAGAGGGGGTTCTGTGTTTCTGAGGAGTTTTCTATTTTTTCCATTCTCTAAGGCCTTGTGCTGTCTTCTGATTCTCTGAAGACAGTGATGGCTGTGCCTGCAAAAAGCAAGTGTCAGCTACTGCTCCTCTGAAGAAAAGTGTAACTGCATAAATATATCCTATGGAAGCATGACCAATATTTTACTATAAAACATGTCTTCTTTGTCACTGTGATAAGTCATCATTACCAAAAGGTTTCAAGAATTGATCTGAGTATATTTCTCCCATTCAGCATACCTTTAGACATTATCAGATCTATATACGAATACTGTTTTCCTTCAGTATAGTCTGAAAATCTGAGCATTTTTTCTTAATTAGTGTTTGAAATTGTCAAAAAATTAAGGGACAATAACAAAAACTAAATAATTAAAATTTGTCATTTTTTAATTTGGAAAATAATTTAAAAATAGATACTGCTCAATATCCAGTAGAGTGAAGATAACAGCATGAATACATTTCACAGAGTAGCACAATATAGTGCAGCTGTATCCTGAAGGGGAGTGGAGCATCTAAACATATCTCCTTTCCAGCTGCAGACACATTCACAGAATCAGAGTCACAGAACGGGTCAGGTTGGAAGAGACCACACTGGGTCAACAGGTCCAGCCTCCCTGCACCTAGAGCACACGACGCAGGATTGAATCCAGATGGTTCTTGAACACCACGGTGAGGGAGAGCCCACAACCTCTCTGGACAATCTGTTACAGTGCATGGTCACCTGCACAGCAGAAAAGTTCTTTCTTATATACAGGTGGGATTTCCTGTGCCTCAGTTTCTGCCCATTGCCTCTTGTTCTACGGGTTGACGCCGCTGAGAAGAGCCTGACTCGAAAACTAGCAGTCGATGAGAAAAAGAAGGATTGTTTTGTTTAAGTGAAGAATAATAATAGTAAGAGGAAGGAAGCTTAAAAACATGTCAACTTTCTGCTGAAATGGAGCAGCAGAAGCAGAAACACTAAAAACCTGTATTGACAGCCAGTCCTTTCAGTCACTGACCTCTCCCCAGTTTTTAATGATAGGTGATACATTGTCTTCTAAGTTAACTCACCTGCTTTATCTTGGCTTTGTGATATTTTTATCGCTGGAGAAACACCACAAGGATCAGTCTGGAGCTCAGTCTGATGAACAGATCCTTTCCATTAAATGGAAAATGGACAGAACCTTTCCATTAAAAATGATATGTACTGGATTTCATCTGTGTAAAACACTGAGAACATGATTTGACTCAAATTGCTTAAGGGATAGGAAAAAAATAGTGGGTCACCTATTCTTTGACTTGGCCAACATTTTCTTTTTTTTTCTTTTAAAAATTAAATTTTTTGTACTTTACCTAGTCTATTATCAGTGTCTCACATGATGAAACTTTGAGTAACCTTTCTTATATTTTACTGAAAGAACTTGGAAACAGCAGTGATACTTCTTACCACTCTGTGGTCATGTATTCATCTCACAGGTTTCCTACTAGCAAATATTTTTATGGCTTTTGGTAATTTAATTATAACTTTATTAAAAATTAACAACTTCAATACAAAAATGTTATTAATTAAAATATGTAATTTTGCTAGTGAACACAATTAAAATGAAGTAGTAAGTTTTGTTAATGTATAATTTTTAGTCAATATTACCATGTGTAGAAAAATTTTATTGCAAACATATGGGGCTTGATTTAGACCAGGGAAAAAACATTGATATATGGAGAATTGGTGGTGATAACTGGTAATACGGTTTGATTATTTTTGAAGAAGGTGGACATTGCCTTTTTTTTTGAGTATATATTAAGAAATCTTTATCAATCTAATGTCATTTTTTAGTTTAATTTGAGATTAGAAACAAGCACAATCAAGTAATTACAATGCAGAAATAGAGGCTGGAAAATTTCATTTAAAAAAAAAACCACATGGCTCTAATTGGCTCAAAGTTCTATATATGTATAAGATCCTTTGGTAAAACACCAGTTCAGAATATGAGGGAGTTTAGAGGAATGTACTTCCAAAGTGAAATAAAATGAAAGGGAAACAACAGGTCTGGGAATTTACAAGAAAGACACTGGAAAATGACTGTTTAATCTAAAAGTTATGAAAAGAACTGAAGATATTTGAGTAGAGGTTCTCTGGTTCTCTTTGAGTGTAGGTGTGTGTTTGTGTATTACACATACCTAGTTAGACATAAACATGCATATGCAGAAATATCTACTTAAAATGTTTATATGTAAGTGAGAGTAAATGCAGAAGGGGCAAAACCAGATCTCTTGGAGAGCTGCAGTAACAGAAGTGGCGACTGACTTCAGCTTTAAACCTCAACATGAGAATCCTGGGTTGATACTAGGAACATGTATTTGGTTCCATGTTTTACATCTAATGCTGCAAGTATGACAGCCAAATAAAAGTCAGTGGTACTTTTTTTTTTTTTTCTCAGATCTTCTTGCTTGTGCCTACAGTTAATAAAACTGAGCTAGGCTTGTACTGGGGATTCAGGCACAGTGGTACAGTGGCTGGATGTGTTGGGTTGTTTCATCCAGGTGTGCTCAGAGCTGATTTGGATATTTTGGCTTCTGAATCCTGGGCAGATACAGAGCCTTTAGATGGCAGGGTGGGGTGTGTGTGTGTGTGTGTGTGTCTATATTTGACACTATTTTTATGTCAAAGAACACTATTTTTATGTACCCAAAGAAGTGGGTATCAAAACCAAGGCTTAAAATTACGTGTGTCTTGCCACTGGGCATTTGTAGCTGCCAAGTCTGTTGTGGAATTAGATATTGTGCACTCATCAGTCTGTTCTTTTACACAGCCTGGACAGGAGGAGGAGCACTGAGCTGCTTCACTAACTCACAGGCTGAGATATATGGACTTAAATCCTTGCTCTAAATCAGGCACTGAACTGGATCTCCGGGGTGGAAAGATCCCTTTAACTAGCCAGAGGAAGAGAGGACAGCAACAGCTGGCTCCTTGGGCTGTGAGAGGGGATGGTCAGGTTTCTTCAGGCAAGATTGGCAAAGCAGTGATGAGCTGTGCATTGCACCAAAGATAAGACATTAAGCAGCTTAGAGTTGTCAGAGCTGGAATAGTTGTACACGTGCCCAGCAGCAAGGTTGTACTGTCAGCAATTTGGGAGCCACAGGAGCCTGGGCACCTACAGGAGTAGGCAGCAGATTAGAGCAAGTGTTTGAAGATGTAATTTTTTACTTTAAAACTTCTTACTTTCATTTTGTAGGAGGCAAAACTGTAAAATAGATAAGCCATTAAGGAAATAAGACCAAATCCTAGCAAATAGTTTTATGATGTCCTCCAGAAGGAACCAAGAGGTCTGTCCCTCATAGCCACTTATGCTGCTGGACACTTTAGTTTATGCTTCACAATATCTCCACAAAATAGCAAAGTTGGCAAGGCCATTGCATGGAATTTCAGGTAGACAAACTGAGGCAAATGGCAAGATAAGGTGATAACAACTTGATCAAGGAACTCATGCGCTGCCAGCTTAATCCTGTTCTTTGGCTATGCTCTTTGGGAGATGCAAAGAATAATAGTTATAAATTAACAGATCATTAAGAAATACAAGGAAGGTAAAAAATATTTAAAAAGAGATTGTGTGGCATCCCTAGCTGTCTTAACAAGCGATTTTTTCAGTAAAACATTAAGATTGTATGACCAATACAGTAAGAAATCAATCTGCAATAAGTTAACAGCACTGATTAGATTTGCAGTTTTTTGTAACGTGACTTTTTACAAATCATGGTGTGTTAAGGTTGGTACACAGACAACTGCATTAATAATTTGGTGAAAGGGCTGCAAGGGTCATGAAAGTAAATATTCAGGGAAGAAAAGAAAATTTTTAAATGTTCTAAAATAAGAAAACTAGGGCTATGGAAAAATTTCTAATCACTTTTTGTCCTGTTTAAAGAATTTGAGAAGCTCTACAGGCATTCACATATCAGTGCAGAGACTTGTGTAAATGTAATGTAAACAAATAAAAGGGTGATTGTTTTTTCAGATGTTCACACTCAGAAAAAAAATGAGAATGTGTTCCCTTCAGTTAGTATATACTACAGAGCAGAAGGTAGATGGTTCAATACATCTAAGGCAAGAAAATAAGGGAAACTAATCTGAGAATTGTTATGCATTTAAATCTGAGATAAGCTATACATTCCAGCATTAAATTCTAGCTCACTTATAGCTGGTGGGTTAATTTGTACTTCTGGAAGACCAGACATTTCCCAGAGGAATCTGTCTACTGAACACAAATGGGTATTCAGATTTAAATGTAGTGGTGGTCAAAAACCAGAACAACTCAGACAGGAGTTTTTCAGTTCAGCTAATCATTCAGCAGAGTTCTCTTAAAAGCAGAGCTCTGGTTTTATTTTGTTTTGTTTTCCTCCCCAGAGGCATACTTTTTTTCCTCATTCTGCATCCTCAGCTGTTGGTTATCAAATCTCCATTGGAGAATTTAATGAATAAAAGTCTGTGAGGATTAACTTGATAAGAAGTTCATGTATATCAAACAGTAAAATGCTGTTGTAATGTGATGGTTCAAAATCTTATCAGTAGTAACATATTAATAGTGCCACATATTTTGGAAAGCTTTGCTTGAAAGGATGTAAACAGGCTGGGTACACTGAAGGGAACTTAACCCAGGCCCCTGCTTCTAATGTGATAATTTCCTTTTCAGCTTGATAGTAGTTTCCTAGTTCCATACCTTACTGAGCAGTCCAGTTTGAAAAAAAAAATCGACACAGAAATATAAGAGGTTGCAGGGACTTGGAAATATAAGGCATGTTATCAGCATTTTCCTGGGGCATGAGATCAACAGTAATAGTTTAACTGGTGTAGCAATTGCCCTTTCTAAAGAAGTGACTCACTCTTGAATGATAAAATTATTCAAGTGTTAACTGCTGCTCCATATGGCTCTGACTCAAACAAAAGGTGTCCTTCAAGGGCTGTAGGATTGCCAGGCAGGAAAGTCCTCATTGCACACACGGCCCTGACCTGCTCCCACTCAGGATAAGGCTGCAGAAAAGGCTGCTTATGTTTCTCAACCTGGGATGCTGATTGTCTGCTAATGAAAAAAGAATGTATCAGCAAGCATGAGAATGTGATTGGTAACATACTTTTTCTGCCTCGAGCATCAGTTTCCTAGGTATGATAATGGGCTTGAGAAACACTGAGGACTTGTAGAAGGAGGTGGAAAGTGTAGGTTATATTTAGGTACTCGTAATATTTAATCAGTTCAGTTACTGAAGCAAAGTCTGTAGCAAAGGAGGAGTAATTGGTCAAAATCAGGAAGAATTTGTTGCAATTATTTTGATGCTGTATTTTTTGGGTCTCATACTGAGAATTTTGGAGTCAGTTAGAAACTTTTGACTTCTAAAACTTCCACGTGAGCTTTGGTTCAGCCCAGGTTGGGCTGAGCTCAGCAGGTCACGTGTTTGCTTAGGGTGCTGGACTTAGGCCTTTTGCCTCGTAGAATGTTGTTGCAGCTAACTGCAGGCACTGGACCTTCAACTGGCTGTGTATCTTCAACTGCTTTCCTAGAGGACAGCCTTTGGGGAAAAAGAGGGAAAACTTCCACTGATGCCTCTGGCCATGAGAGTAGATCCTTTGTACTTATCTGGCACTATGTTCACAAAGAGCCAAACATGAGCTTTCTTCTTTTTGCTTCTTTTCAGTGAGAGACAAGACCTCTCACTGAAACTTAGTGACAGTGTCACAGTCATATGGTCATAATTTCAGTTATTGCCCAGTCAATAACCCTTAAAAAAATAGGACCAAGAGGGATATTGAGTACAGGTTAAGTGCAATATTTAGTATTAGAACCTAGAATCAAAGATGTTTTGGAGATAAACAGGCTTGTCATTTAAAAGTGAGAATGACAGCAACTCAGAGAAGTTGCAAACATGCTTGCTATTGCAATTTTAATCAGTGATACATTTTCTCATGTGGCCTAATTTTCCTTGCTTCAATTTTCTGGACTACTTTTGTATTCCCCAATTTTTCTTTCTGAAGGTTTATATATAAAGGACGACTGTTCTCCAGATATTAAGGCTTAATTCTTATTGTAAAATTTTAATAATTCCATGGACGTCAGCCAGGCCGCCCACATGAATGGATGAAAGGTGTTTCTGTGTCAATATTGATTGCTTTAGGACAGTGATAATTTTTTTGTGGTTTGTTTGCTTTAAACCTGAATAAAGCATAATTCTATTGATGCTATTTTTACTATAAAGTTGATGATTTCTTCTACCTTTTCAGAATATATGAAGTGTTTGTAGTACAAGGATGAATACAGTGGGCCTTTAAGCTACATATGTCTGGACAGAAGCTTTGCAAGCCTTTTGAAGTCCTAGAGAAATGAGAGGCATTTATATTGTCAAATGGTGACACTTGATTGTCATCTTCACTGGGTCCCAGCAGTATGATCTCTCGAGTCTCGAGTCCCAGTGATGCACAGAAGCCACTGATGGATTAGCTGTTTATTGAAAGTGACTTTGCATGCACTGGAAAGTTAATGAGGGTAGCAATGATGTTTTAAATCCTACACTGTAGGGATATCCAACCCGATATAAATTCCTGTTATAAGCAGTTTAGTTTTAAGACATCAGAATAGAATTTGCAATTTTTCGTCTTCTGAACAAGTGTAAACAACAGAATACTGACTAGAATACAAGTACATTAGCTAAAATAGATTAAGGACCTAAATCATTATATTAATATATTGTTTTAAAAAGCTATGTTTATAGCAAAATAAACATTATTATTTAATCTTTGTTCATACATATGCATCTTATGAAAGTGGAACCGAAGTAGTATTTTGCAACTGCTATAAATTTTGAATTCTCTACTAAGGAGACTAGTTAAAAACTCATTACAGCACGTAGTAGCAGTGTTTACTGAGCAGTGTTTTTGTTACTGCTCTACACAGCTAGTTTTGAGAGCTTGGTGTAATCCTGATTAAGCAAAGAACCTTCAAATCAGATTATACATCTGGTGGAAATTAGATGGAACAGTTACCACCTGGGGACATAGTATTTCCACTGGAAAAGGAAAAAAAAAATCCACATTCCATGGCATAACTAAAATACAATTAAACATAATCCTCCTATCTCTTCTTGAACTATATTCACACACATTAATAGTCATGGCTTTTTTCCAACATGTAGAAATAAAGAATGCCTCATGGATGACAAAACTCTTTCAGACTGTCATGTTTTACTCACTATTGTTAGAGGAATTGTGGAACTATTTTCACTATTTTATCTGAATAGAGAAAAATATGGGAGAATCTTTAGCACAAAGAAAATCAATTTGAGGAAGTGAATAACAAAAGCAAGAATTAGGAGTAGCTAATAATTAGAGATAGTTAATAAATAGTCTCAGAAGGTGAGTGGTAGAAGATTCATTTTTAACATACCAAAATTTTTTATCACTAAGGAATTTTGGATGATAAACCTACTCTGGCAAGAAGGTCGATTAGATAACTCACATTCCCCACCCACACTTTTATTTTATGTGGTTACGTGACTCCCTTGAGCAACTTAAGTAAATAGAAAATTATACAAATGAAATATTTAATAGGTAAAATAGTGTTTTAACATCATATGAGAGGACTTGCTGGATGAGATGTTAGATATTCTGCTCTGAACAGTGGCTGCCTGTGGTGAACCTGGTCTGGTGATTCACATTAGCTGAGATTAAGCAAGTGGATTATGATGTTTTTCCTGGCTGAGCATAATTAGAATAAGACTAAGGACGTTGTTTCATGCAGCGTAGACATGGTACAATTTATAAATCTCTGAAAACAAGCTATACTCTCTTTTATTTACATAGGACTGTGGGTGAGTATGATAAAATTATATGCAATGCTTACCAGCTCTATGGCATTGAAGGTATTATGTATTTAGAACAAAGTGTTCCACTTAGTGTCTTTACAGAATTTAGCTTTGTGCATAAACGTTACATGAGTGGTTTTGCTTATAGAATGCAGGGAAAAGATTAAATTCTGATTTCTATTTGATTTTATTGGAGAATAAATTTCTCAGCATTTTAGTTGCCAAAGTATTTTAATAGACATCCTTTTTATGTAATATCAGCTATTTCTTAATTTTAGAATAATATAATTTAAGTATGAAAATTAATAGTATGTTTATGATGATATTATGGTGTTTTTGGGTGGCCTGTAGTACGAAAATGTAACTTCCACAATAAGTTGATTGTTCGTTGTTGAAATGTTTTCTATTTCTAAAAGGTAGTTATAAGGTATCTAAAAGATGCAGAAGAAATACTTGCTATTAAAATTGTTGCTAGAAACATGGTATGCCAAATAAAGGCCTATAATCCATTTTGCTACAGAAAACCTATTTTTCTTAGTTTTGTACATTCAAATTATTTTTTGTTTGCACTTAAAATTCTTTTTTTCTTTATTGATACATATATTTCCTCTTTGTCTTGAATTTCAGTACTTCCACAGTGTTAAGACTAAGTATAATAATTAGCTTTATGTAAAATCCATTGCATTTCTCTTTCAAATGTTGATGCTTATGTAACTGAATGCTTTGCACAAGCATCTAGAACAGCTTCTGAGACTCTAATTCTAAAGTGATTAATGTCTGTGGTCTCATGAGAAAATCCACCTATTTTATCTCTTGTAAGAGTGAATAATTGAAACACACAGTTAGATGAAATTCCACTCAATTTTCACAAAGTGTTAGAAGTACAGTAGAGAGTAGCTGAGGAGCTGTGTCTGTTCCTTTCACTCTCTGGCTGTTGGTAACAGTGCTTTTCCCCCAGAGATCCTGGACTGGGCTCTCAAACTCCACTCTTGGCCAGCTGAAATGGAGTAACATGACTCAGTTCACTCAAGAACTTCTGGCATTTCTGCTTTCACTTGAGTAGAACATTTGCTCTGCAAAGAGAGTAGGAAAGTTTGTGTTGCAGCTAGCAACAAAAATGCCCGTAGAGATTTCCTCCAGGCACATCCAGCTAAGCAGAATGACCCATGCAGCATAAAAAGTCTGGTTCAAATTGTGTCCCTAGTCTAAACTCACCAATCAACCTCACAATATAGAATATTCAATATATACTTCAATATAGAAGTATAGTGAAAATTTACTCAGCTAATGAGTGGAGCTGCCAAAAAAGATGAACAGCTGTAGCTCTCAGTGGTTTCAGTGGAGCTCCTCCCTCCTACAGAAAGTAAGCCATTTCAGTAGCTGGGTTGTATAAGTTGCTGCAGCCAACCTTGAAAGTTTCTTCTTGCTTATTCCTTAATTAAATTTTTTTTTCATATTTTAGGCTTTTAAAATTTATTCATTTATTTTAAATGGACTTGTGATTATGCAAATCAGTCTTAGAGTACATCATTCTAGTGCAGTCCTGTTGGGCTATTTTTTAGTATTAGCACTTAGAGGAGTATATTTTCCAGCATAAATTATGTCTTAGAAGGAGGCATTTCTACCTGTGTTCTGATCAGTGTTCAAAATAATTAACTCCTCGTGAAATCAAAACATCTGAGATGAAGCAGCGCATTATTGCACTTCAGCTGAAGCTGAAGCATTATTAGAAAAGCTGTAAGCACCCCGTAAGATAAAATATAATAAAATCCGACTTTATTTGAATCTTCACTGTCCTGAAACATAGCATTTTCTTATCAATTTCAGAACTGATATATGCAGTATTAAAATAATCAGAATACTGTTTTCCATAGCTTCATTAAGAAAAATACATGGTAGCCAGAGATTGTTCCATTACTCAATATGGCAGCTATATTAAGATTACATCTTTAAAGAATTTAATTTGTTTTATTTTGATGACAAGTGTTCCCTGAGTCTGCTATGTAGCTTTTCAGTAAAAGTCTACTAAAACTGTTTCCTTGAGGCTAATCAGTTGAAAGTTTTTACCCTGTGTTCCAGTGAAAGCAAACCAATCATTAAGATAGTTATTTTAGTCACTTAAAGGGTTGTCATTACAGTATCTATATTTAGATTGGATTAAAATGGAAAGATTGGTGCTCTGTTTACAAGCATGAAGACTATCAATATGATTGTCAAAAAAAATTTGTTGTTTATAGGACCAGTATTTAAATGTTTTCATTTCAAGGCTACTTCTCCTGAAGAATACCTGAATTTTTTGTATCTTTTTGAGGGAAGTAAAGACTTTTCTTTTACTAAAAATGCCTTGTTGGTAATTTTTTAGTCTCAGTATAAATATGACTGTTGTAGTAGATATATATTGTGAGATATAGAACTTGTAATATAAAAGCAAATAATATATCAATTTATGATAAAACTGCACTCTAACACATGTCTTGGGCCTTATTATGGTACAGATTACAGTGCTGTAAATCAGGAGACTTTTCTCTGACTTCCATGGTTTTGCCTTGGTATGAAACTAGTATATAAGTTCTGACTGAATTGCATTGTCTTACAGTTTAGCTATTTTGGACTAAAAAAGACAAGTACCAAAGCACACTGTGCTCCCTCCTAGTAAGGACTTTTCTTAAATATCTTAAATGTGAAATGCCATTAGCTTCATGCTCAAGAAAGGATGGACTGACAAACCACTTCCTTCTAAGAAAAGGTCTGTTGTACCAAAATGATAAGAGATTTGAAATTACATTGGAGAGTTTTGGGAATACTTGCAAGTAGAGCTGTGCTAACTTAATCTGACAGTATTGGAGTCTTTGTGGAATTTAGTGATAACAGCTTGAATCCATTTAAACCCAATGATTTTTGGCACAACATGCTGCTTTGGTTTCTCATAAATCCTCTTCCTGCACCTTTCAAAATGTAGATCATATTTTTACTAGTCACAGAGAAAGTTTAACATCCATCTCCTCTTTCTTCCAGATTGCTGTCAAAATGAGTGAAACACCTTCAAGCAGTTACTCAGTGAATCATCCAAACTCCTCCGAGAGCGAGCAGAGTTTATCCACGCGCCATTTCAATGTTACTGAACCTGTTGTGGCAAAAAGGATCTGTTTCTATAAAAGTGGAGATCCCCAGTTTAATGGAATCAAAATGGTTGTTAACAGCAGGTCTTACAAGACATTTGATGCCTTGCTGGATAGTTTATCCAAACGGGTCCCGTTACCTTTTGGAGTAAGGAATATTAGTACACCAAGAGGGAGACACAGCATCACCAATTTGGAGGATCTGGAAGATGGAAAATCCTACATTTGCTCCCATCAGAGGAAAATGAAGCCCATCAACCTGGAACAGGCCAGCAAAAAGCCGCTGCCCTGGCAGATCAGCAGACCTGTCAGCGCTCGTCGTCGAGCTGTGCAATTAGCAAGGCAGAACGAAGATGGGTTTGGCCACAGAGAAAGCAGAATAACAACTCCCAAAAAGATGCTTGTTTTCAAAAATGGGGATGTAAGACTAAGGCGCACCATAGTTTTGGGAAAGAAAAATACACAAACATTTGAGGCCTTTCTGGATTATATGAGTGAGTTAATGCAATATCCAGTTGCAAAGCTCTATACCACTGATGGCAGAAAGGTGAGAAAAAGGATGAGTACTGACTTTTTTTGGTGATTTCTTCTAGATTATTTTAAATAAAAAAGAAGTGGTATCCATGATTGAAACATGGTCCTGATGTATGATCTGATGTGCTAAATTTCATCTGTTTACTTTCTATACTTCTTCCCCCTTCAGAAGGGCTACTGGCTTGGAGGAAATATACTGGAATCTTGGGAACAGAAGGTAGTTAGTGAGGACACATTTCATTTTAAGTAAAATGAAAAGCACTTTTTTTCCTCTTACTCAGGTCTCTTTAAGGCATGCAATTGTATATACTTTTATCCATTTGCATAAAACCTTATTTTAGTCTTAATGCTGTTTATCCGGGGTTTTTAATGTTTTAGGTCATGATAAGTAGCAACTAATGACCACAGGTATTTTTATCATTCCACAAATGCAGAATGGTTTGCCATTAATGACTTGGAACTTTGACACCTGATTGCCTATCATAGTTTTAAACCATGGACCAGGTTCTGTACCTCTAAACTCAGATGGTGCAGCACTAATAATTCAGAATTTAGTCTCACGTGCTGTTTGTATAATTTTATCTCAGTGTTTTTTCTGTCTGTTGCTTAACCACAGAAAAAACACTTATGGTTATACTTAGCCATAAGGTAAGTACCTCTTTCTAGATACCTTTCTAGGTATCTAGAAAGAGAATTCTGTGCAGAACTCAAAGAGTTCAAAAGAAATCTCCTGTTTACCCTTCACTTGTTGAAATTGTGTATAAGGTTGGGAAACTGTCCTTATTACCTACAAGTTAGTGAAGTACGGTTTGTAAGCATTAATTTGCAATATATTTTGGAACAAACATTCAAAACTGTCAGACAAGGCTCTGAGCATCTTGATCCAGTCAGATCTACTTTGAGTAGAGGGTTAGACTACATGACCTCCATATGTCTTTTCTTAAGTATAATGCTCTGTGATGGTGTCCTATTCCTTTGTGGAAGTATGAGTCAATTGCTTGTGCTGTATTCTGAATTTTTCCTCCATGTCTTTATATGTATACCTACCTCCAAATGCCTATTCATATTTCATGACTAGGAACAGTCACTGTGCAACTGTGAAACAAAATTATATGTGTAAACACTTAAACTTTAAGAAAATTTTGATGTGGATCCAAGTTGCTTCTTGAAGTAATTATCCAATATATTTATATAACAAGATATATCCTCACAGAAATAGGAATTGCCTTATAGGAATTGAAAAATTAATTCTGTGCTGTGATACATATTTAATAGTCTGCTGCAAATGAATGTAGAGACTAATGAGTGAAGATATTAAAGCTTGAAAGGGATGAATCTCTGATATTATTTTTGGTGGCTACTAAGAGAATTCAATGTTACTTTTTTTTCCAGGTTCCTAATCTTCAGGCCCTGATATTGTGCTCTGGAGCTGTAGTCGCAGCGGGGAGAGAGCCTTTTAAACCAAGCAATTATGAATCCCTTGGGTATTTGCGACCTGCTAAATTGCTTGGAATTGGAAATCGTGTGTACCCAAAAGCAAATGCCAAGTCAGAAAGTGAAAAGAGTAAGTTCTTTGAATTCATTTGTATTTTAATAATTTGTTTATCTCTCTCAGCATAAGACGTAAACAGTGACAATCTTACTAGGATCAAGAATATTCAGAAAGGCCAGATGAAACTGTTTATATCTGCTGTGACTCCTCTATAAGCTTATGAAAGATCAAAGTGTTAATTTTCTTTTTAAAATGCAAGTTTCTACTAACTACTCAGCTACTATGCATATTTTGTTTCTGACAGACTTAGAACATGGATGAAAATTTATGAGTATATTTCACTTTAAATCACTTGATTACCATTGTTATTAATTTTTTGGTGTCAGAATTAATAACAACAGTGGTAAAAGTAAAATGTCAGGCTACTTCAGGCTCTCTTTGAATTGCTTGGGCAAAACTTTTGTCCAATTTTCAGAACTTAACAAGTGGAGGTTTGGCTTGTCATGATTTACTCTTCTCTTGTTTCATGCTCCACAAAAATAGGAAAACTGGTATAGCATCCATCCACTCACAAATTCATCATGTTTTTGAAGCTGCTTTTGCCTAAACAGAGTGTTGTCCATTCCTATATCCTCATGGCTGTTATACACATTTTTTAATAAGTTTGGGAAAAGATACACAAATACATACTTTCTCTTTGATTACTCATGGAGTTGCTCCACTGGTTAGGTCAGGAAGAGTGTGAAGTGGCCAGTGGATGATCAAGAACATGAGGAAATCTTGGACAGAAGTCAGGCTAGAAGAACAGCCTGAGGGAAATTAAGTGCAGCAGTACCAGAGCTTTAAGTCCTGTGGGAATTCCTGACATTAGAGCATCCTGTAGGGCTGAGGTACTGTCTGCAGGAACTTCCTTAATCCAGAAATACTCTCTACTCTTGCTACAGCTTCATGCTGTACTGGAGAACCCAGGGAACACTGTAATTGTTACTGTACTGGGACTTTCCACAGTAACCCTGACAGTGTCATGGAGCACTTTAATATATGACATTTGATTTCCACTTGCTTGAGGGAGTTCCATTCACATTCCTTCCATTTTATTATCTCCCCACCAAGGTATTAATTTTATTTTTTTTTCAGCCTTCATGTACTTTGACTTGCACAGCTTGAGACCTGTTTGCAGAGCATAACTAATGAGTCAAGAGAGAATGAATAAGAACATTTTGAGAATGAAAGTTCTTTTTGCAGAAACAAAAATCCTACCTAGATTCTGCTTTGAGACAAAGACTGAGCCTTGCAATTGTAGAAAACATGACTTGTTGAACCTGATTATGTCCTGCTTCTAATTCTTAATCAACAGCAATCACAGAAGGAGGGAGGATAAAAACAACCCTCCTTTTGTCTTTAGCCTGAGAATTAAAAAAATATCAGGTGTAGGAGATATCACTGGTAATATGTAAGCGTGGAAAATGAAATTTCAGCATCTTTGTTCAAATTACATTTCCTGAGATAGAGAAGGTGAGATTTTTATTTTGTGAAGCATAAGTTCTGGTCCATGTTAGAAGAATTGGTACAAACTTTTGTTTCTTATTCAGTTTGTGGTATATATCTCAAGCATATGCTTGAGAAGTTTGCCAAGCCATTTGCCTGAAGTTATAGACATGTTTCTATAACGGTAATATATTACTGTAAAAGTCTTGACTTGAGACCACTTAAAAAAACAAACAAACAAATTCAAGAAATGTAGTAAGTTAATATTACATGTGTTAAAATGCTTTTTGCAAGTGAAATCTATCTATTAAATGGTGGATCATACATATATTTAGATATCAGTAGCAGTTGTTCATACCTTTGTGTTGGCGTACCTGCACTGTTTCCCTTGCACTTGCAGAAGACCTTGGAAGACAGCAAAACTTTTTTTTTATCTCATGTTCTTTTAGCTCTCAACTCTTCAGTGACAACTACAAGAGAAAAAGATGAGATAAATTTTTTTTTAAATTCCCAAGTTATTGCAGAGTAATCAAAACATATTGTGGGAATATATGTTGTGTATGCTAACACATTTTGGGCCACATTCAAAAATCACTGAAGTTTAGAAGTATTCTCATAGGCTTTGCTGAGTTTTGAACCATTGTCTACAGTACAGATACATAAATATGTTCCAGAATGTCATGATTTAAGTTCAGATTTTACAAGGAGTTCAAGAACTTCAATGTTTACTTCTTTGTAGAAGGTCAGAGGATTGGATATGAACTCTTTCCTCACGTGTCCATGACATTAGGAAGAGTAGTTACTCAGGTACTGTAGATTGTTAGATCAAGCCTAAGGACATATATATCTATATATATATAT